>CM056382.1:58461208-58532789 GCA_029718625.1 Synaphobranchus kaupii
CCGTAGCATTTGAGACTGCTTTAAACACAGCAAATAAATTAATCTATAATGAATCTATCGATTCAAGGCTGTGCGTGTGTTCCCCTTTATTCCCCATTATCAGCATCACAAGTTTTTTAGTGCTTGTTATCGTAAAATCCATTGAATAACACAAAAATCCACTTCTAAAATAAAAATAAATAAATAAACGGGCAGTGTGGCTTTATTAGATGTTACCAGCGTGTATCCAACGGATTTACTCGATGAGATCAGATTGGCTTTGTGCCACTCACGAACATTTAATAACGTTATACTGAAATAGTTATGGATATATCTGTTACTATTGTGGCCAGCACTAGGCTACATTCAAGTTGGCTAGATTGCAAATAACGATAGTCTGATTGCAGCTGAATTTTTTGGTTTTTGCAGTATCTGATTTCAGATGCCATGTTTATACAATGTGTTAATGTGACCATGTTATTTTTGTGACTATTTTCAGACGTTTTACTTTCTGCCTGTAGATCCATGGTTGACCCTTTATAGGACTCTATACTATGCCTGTTCTTCACAAGTGAATAAATGTGTCTTCTCCCCTTCCAATCATCTCCAGTACCTAGAAAGCTTTCATTCTCCTTGGACATTACTAATTAGAGCAGTTGTAAACACATTATGGATTGAGACAGTCGGGGGGGCTTTCCATTCCCGAACCGAATGCAATCGCTATTTTTATTAAGCATTCATCAGACCTCTGATTCGGTTACATCTGTACATTAACGCGTGCGAGGAGTCCGCCTGGTGTAATTGTTAACTGGAACGGCGGTTAATGGAAATACTGGGCAGGCCTTTATCTGCGGCGCTACTGCTGGGCTGCTCGAGAATCTGAAGAGGAGAAGAGGAGCTTAGGTACGGTGATGTAGCCGCTTTGGCGTGCCGTCTGCCAACCAGGCTGAAATGAGTAATCGTGTCTGGCTCTCCGGCTTCTTCACTCTGATTGCTGCTGCCGCGGTAATGCACTTCTCCTGTTAATCCGTCTTGCAGCTGGTGGCCACCAGCTGCCGCTGACTCCCTCGCGGGTAGTATTTATTTATTTGTTTGTCTATTTATTTATTTATTTTCTAGAGATTGTAATGATGTCATGTTTGGGCATTTTTAATTGGAGAGATTATAAGATATGTTGAATTTTAGCAAGATGGTTTGATGGAAATTAAACTGAAATTGTAGTGCAGATTGATTTATTGAAAAATATTTAACATAAAATAGACAGGCATCTGGGAGGAATAAGCATTGTATGTCTGTATCCTACTTTTGGTAAATTAAATGGGATTCCTCTATATGGCACCCTGGCTAGAATAACTGCTGTTGACCAGCATGATTTTAAACCGTTTGAATGTGCTGGGCCAAAAAAGCTGGGCTTTGGCTTATTTCCCGTGATCTATATTCTGACCCACACCCCTTGTTTTTTTGTAGACACAGCAGCACTCGTAACCCGGTGTTTGCACTATTATATTATTCATTATTCTTTCTTAGTTCTGCTTCATCCAAGGCAATTTAGAAATTTGGAAACATGCTCATGCAGCATTTTTGTTTCTTTCTTACTGGGGATGTTTCAGTTGCTTTTCCAGTCACAATAGTCACCTGGCCCATATTTGAACCTACTTGAGTCGTAAGCTATATGGTCAGAAATCAGCTGCAGCCATTTCCATCTTGTCTTTATATCATGTTTATATTTTGTTTGTTGGGACCGGATGACTGGACCCCTTAATTGCTCTTTGCAGAAACCTTTTTATAATTTGACTCCTTTTGATCACTGTAACCCCAATTTGGGAGAGAAGACGAACGACACGCTCTCCTCCAAAACGCTTAATTTACTGCTTCTTTTCAGTCCACTGGTTAAACTCACACAGACATTGATTCATGGGAAGACGCCTCGTGTGTAGATTATGTAGGCGGTGTAGAGGGGGTCGGCGGTGTGCGTGAGATAAAGACGTCGTACTGACTGAAATCTCCCTTCCCAGGCGATGAAACCGCCAATTTATACGGCTCCCTGTGGGGTTGCCAGCCACAGCTGGCCTTGCAATGCTTTCGGATTAGACTGGGGCCTATCCAGACATGAGAACCCCAAGGGGATGGCCTACCCGCCAGCCCCAAGACCAGATAGCGTAAAATTTAAAGGCGCATTGAGAAAAACCTCTCCTAATGCCTCTACAGCGGGTATAATATGAAAAAGGCAGGACTGCTTTTTTTTATTTTGTATTTTTTTTCTTCCTGTTTTGTGCCACTGGCTGTCATATGACACTGACCTTTGGCTCTGTCTCCTGGAGGGAAGCAGAATTGTAGAATTTGTCTGTCTGTCCTCCATTCCTACTGTCCTTAAGGCCAGCTGTGCATCCCCCCCCTCCACACACACTTCTCTAACCTCCCCCGCACCCTACTGTCCCTGCCGTTTGAGTGCGGCATAAACCCTACACATTAGCGGCGTCTCGGCTGATCAATGTGTAGCTGTCCAATTCTCCACTGAACAACGGAACAATGAAAGAAGTGGTGGCTACAAAGACACAGTTTGTTAAAAGCGGCTTCATTTCATCGCGGAAGGGAGGAGGAGGAGGAGGAACAACGCGCATTTCATACATATTTATGCACTGCACTGTTTTACACCCTTTTGTTGTTCAGAGGGATTTTAAGTAGATGGTTTCAGCTAACAAACAGAATTCTTCTCATCCCGCTTCCAAATTGTGCAAATAAGAAAGGAGTCATAATGGGGAGGCCTTTGCATAAATCCGCCCCATGGTGACAGTTTTTAATAACCCAGATGGCTGGCGGTGGGGTGGGCGGAGCGGCTCGTGGCGGCGCGGCTTGTGGCGTGTCGGCGGTAACGAAGAGCATCGCGCTGACTCGCCCGGCCCCGGCATGGCGGTCTGTTGAGAAAACACTTCAGGGAGAGTGACGAGGCGTCGTCACATTTAACAGGGGGCTGGAGTAATTGTTCTGTACTCCTGAAAGCGGTTAGGCGCGGCGGCTGGGTGCGCTGCTGGAGAGGGGGGGGGAGGGAGAGACGTTTCTCCCGTTCCCTGAGAGGGGCTCTGGAGATTACTGAGCTGTCGGCTTATTCCCACCGCCCATCTCTGTAATCATTCTCCCTGATATTATTATATTTTTGCGAGGACAGAGATGAATGGAACGCCGCCGTGGGTTTGGGGTGGCAGTAGCTGGGGATGCTCATGCCCAAGTCCTCCCCAGAGTCCAAGGAAGACATCGTAGCACGATGGCACACGGTGTAATGAGCCGCGAATTCCCGGGCATTGCACAAAAAGGACTGACGTGTAAAAGCATTTATTTTGTTTATTTGAGGAGAGATTAGCCAGAGAAATCTGAAATCTGGTTGCAGATTTCCTCAATAGGTAAAGTGCAAGCTCTGTCAGTTCAGGTCATTTTGATTGGAATGGAAGACACGTTCTTGATTGGTCCTAGGTTTCTGAACACCCTGACTGAGACCAGATTACATAAGTGGGCCGGAACCAAGCCAGACGTACACAAGGTGTACGCTTCTCTTCTACGTTGTGGCTTAAGTTGGATGCCTTTGGCTGACCTTCCAGTCTGAAACATAATGTGGATTGTGCGGCAGGGTTCACAGTTTTCAGTATTGCAGTTTTTTTATTGCCAATAGAGACAAAAATATGTCTGTTTCCAAAGAATAAATATTTTTCATTCTGACGGTGGATGGTTTTATACGATATACGATTTACACGATAGACAAATCTGGCTCTATATGTCTGTTTCCAAGGAATAAATATTTTTCATTCTGACGCTACATGGTTTTTTACAATATACAATTTATGCGATAGACTAATCTGGCTCTCAAGGCCTATTCCTGGTAGTTAATTGGTTATGCTAATGTCACTGTTTGGCCAGTGTCAGTCACCTGGTATCCCAAAAAAAATTTAATTTTACAATATGATATTCTTCCTCTTTTACCAAACCAATTTGTTTGATTAATTGTCTGTTTGCATTAAGCTGAATAAATACAGTTACATTTGTAAATGAAGCCAAAGGAATTGTGTACTAAAGTGCATCAAATGTTTTCTTTTCTCAAAGATTGCTGTACTCATTGTTTAAATGGCTGTCATTATAAACAGTTGAATTGAAAGTTGTGTAGTTCAGATATGAATTACATCTTTGTGCCTGCATCCACATGATGATTGTCATCATGGGTAACCTCTGGTTTACCTGTATGATATGCCTCATTCCATATGCATTTGTACCCAAAACACAGTGACACCATCCATAAGAAAATTTATTTTTTGGCATTTCTCTTAAGAAAGCAAAGCAAGCCCTATATAGCTCTCTCCATAGAGTGTGAAATTGAGTTTAATTGAAAGGACGCTGGGGTTGTGGGAGTGAAGTGGCCAAAGCCTGCAGCGTGATCAGCAATGAGAGGGGGGGGGGGGGCGCTCTGCTGGAGTCACACTGCCCACTGCTCTGTCCTAAATCCACAGCAAGTGGGGTAAACACCCACTAATCTGCAAACAACGTCACACTGCTCCCGATACGTATGCACTTATCACTGATCACTCATCTGCTGTGAATTCATATTTTTGATTTTTGATTCACTTTTCTTCCACAGGCAAGCACAGGTCTCCTGCTCTGTGAGAGGAGATGGTTTAATACAGACCTGCTGTGTGAGAGGAGATGGTTTAATACAGACCTGCTATGTGAGAGGAGATGGTTTAATACAGACCTGCTCTTAGAGAGGAGATGGTTTAATACAGATCTGTTCTGTGAGAGGAGATGGTTTAATACAGACCTGCTCTGTGAGAGGAGATGGTTTAATACAGACCTGCTCGGTGAGAGGAGATGGTTTAATACAGACCTGCTATGTGAGAGGAGATGGTTTAATACAGACCTGCTCTTAGAGAGGAGATGGTTTAATACAGATCTGTTCTGTGAGAGGAGATGGTTTAATACAGACCTGCTCGGTGAGAGGAGATGGTTTAATACAGACCTGCTCTTAGAGAGGAGATGGTTTAATACAGATCTGTTCTGTGAGAGGAGATGGTTTAATACAGACCTGCTCTGTGAGAGGAGATGGTTTAATACAGACCTGCTCTGTGAGAGGAGATGGTTTAATACAGACCTGCTCTGTGAGAGGAGATGGTTTAATACAGACCTGCTATGTGAGAGGAGATGGTTTAATACAGACCTGCTCTGTGAGAGGAGATGGTTTAATACAGACCTGCTCTGTGAGAGGAGATGGTTTAATACAGACCTGCTCTGTGAGAGGAGATGGTTTAATACAGACCTGCTATGTGAGAGGAGATGGTTTAATACAGACCTGCTCTGTGAGAGGAGATGGTTTAATACAGACCTGCTCTTAGAGAGGAGATGGTTTAATACAGACCTGCTCTGTGAGAGGAGATGGTTTAATACAGACCTGCTCTGTGAGAGGAGATGGTTTAATACAGACCTGCTCTGTGAGAGGAGATGGTTTAATACAGACCTGCTCTTAGAGAGGAGATGGTTTAATACAGACCTGCTCTGTGACAGGAGATGGTTTAATACAGACCTGCTCTGAGGGTGGAAGATGGTTTAATACAGACCTGCTCTGAGGCTGGAAGATGGTTTAATACAGACCTGCTCTGTGAGAGGAGATGGTTTAATACAGACCTGCTCTGAGGGTGAAGATGGTTTAATACAGACCTGCTCTGTGAGAGGAGATGGTTTAATACAGACCTGCTCTGAGGGTGGAGATGGTTTAATACAGACCTGCTCTGTGAGAGGAGATGGTTTAATACAGACCTGCTCTTAGAGAGGAGATGGTTTAATACAGACCTGCTCTGTGAGAGGAGATGGTTTAATACAGACCTGCTCTGAGGGTGGAGATGGTTTAATACAGACCTGCTCTGTGAGAGGAGATGGTTTAATACAGACCTGCTCTTAGAGAGGAGATGGTTTAATACAGACCTGCTCTGTGAGAGGAGATGGTTTAATACAGACCTTCTCTGATGGTTTTGGCTACCTGTTTCCATCTTTGTTTACCATTCAAATAAAAGCACTGCAGATGGCGATTGATTGGTTTTAGGTTTCTGAACATCCCGACTGAGACCTGATTACATAAGTGCCTCATCCACCATCCTCCCGGAAAATGTAACTTTTTTTTTTCTTCTCAGTCCAATTTAAACACAAGCACACACACATGGCACACACTGTTTGTTTGTCTTGTAAATAACCTGGTCTACTGAGAGGTCAGTATGCAGTTCGATATAGTGGCACAAACAAAAAAAGAACTTTGAGACTAATTTATTAACAGCGTTCCTGTAAATTCAGCATGACCGATGACTTTCGGATAGACCTTCCCTGTGAACTGCAACATCGGTCAACCATTGAACCATTGACCTCTGCTTCAGACTGGCTCCACTGGGCACGTGTACGATCATGCGAGGCATTCTGACAATTTGGGCAAAGACGGTGCAGAGGGTTATAGATCAATGGCAATAGACAACTGTCTATAAATCCTCACCTGATCTTGTAGAGCTTTAATAACTTTGGCCGTCTGCCACAGTACACACACACACTCACACGCACACACACATCCATTCCTGTTTAATATTAGGTCTGTGAATCGGAGGAAATTTAATTGTTTTTTTGTTTTTTTCATATTTGAGATGAATGTGTGGAGAGGGCTCGTTCATCTGAATGGAAGCCAGCTGTAATTCTGGGAGGGAGGATGAAAGAGCAGTTCAGCTCTGAATAATAATCCATCAGAAATACGCCAGAAATGACCTACTGCCTTCCCTTCTTGAACCACTCACTCCTTACCCCCCCCCAGCAATGTTGTCCCAACACCTCTGCTTCTTATTCATGCGCAATCTCAGTCCCCTGCTTTACCGTGTGGCACAGCAAGGCTGGTATCCCTCCCACTGAAGTATTTACTTCTGTTTCCAACAGCATGGGGTGGGGGGCGGGGATGGAATGGGGGCGTTTAGATTTCTGAATCACGGCATGCTAAATGAAGCAGGACCGGGGAAGCCGGAGATGTTGAGTGCCGATCGAGAGTAAGAGATCGCGCGGTACGCCGGCACTGGGCGAGGAAACGAAACGAAGAAGCACCACCTTTAGCCTGTTCTTTTAAAACTCCCCTCCGCCGGCATCTCGGGTCCAGTCGCGCTGTCGCTTTGTGTGAACGCCGTGAACGGGCCCAAATCCCAGCCTGTCCCTTGAGCTGTGGATGCTGCTGTGCTCGGTGCAGAGGGACATCATTAACGCCGGGACCGCGTCCAGGTCTCTCTCTCTGTTCCGTCTCTCTTCCCTTTGTATCTGTGGCAAAAGAGTGAAGGTCAGATGTGACGGCGGAAGCGTCGGCTCCCTCAGACGGCAGCACGGACCCCTGTACCCCCCCAGAGCGCAGTCTCTGCCGCACGGTGCACAGACTGCACACACAGCCGTCTTAGCCTCCCACAGGTCCCCATGCTACTGAAGGCACAGAGCAGCGCTCACAGCTAGCAGCCCCAATACCAGCGCAGTCCCACAACCCCAAAGGCCCAAGGGCTAGAGGAAGAAGTGGTGCTCAGACTGAGCTGTATTCCTCATTACAGAAGCATTGCGGAAGAGTCGCGGGTATATTGCAGCAATGTTGCAGAAATGTTGCATGAGCATTGCGGCTGGCTCGCTGTGTCTCTCTTTGTTTGGTGTTAGCCCATTGAAGGGTTTTTCACAGCGTTGCCATCTGGGAGAGAACCCGCTGGCCCTGCTGCGCCAGTCTGCTAGTGTTAACATGGGGAATACAGCAAAGCTGCAGTTATTGCACTGTGGATTGGTACTGCTGCTCAGGTTTCTCATACGCTAACACCACTTTAAAACAACAGGCACAAGCAATGGTTGATTCACATAGGAATAAATCGCTCTCTCCCCCTCTCTCTCTTTTGCTCTTGCTTTGCTTCTGTCTTTTTCATCCACCACCCTTTATTTTATTCCTCCCCATCCCCTTCCTGTTCTGTCTAATTTCTTTTGCCTCCTTTCCGTTTCTCCCCCCTTTAATTGTCATCGTCTAACTTGAGGATAATCTTGAGATTACATCTTTGCTGACTGTCTTTCTGTTAAATTCACCCATGCACACATTCTCTCTCAGCTCGCAGGACTGTAGCTGTTAAATTCACCCATGCACACATTCTCTCTCAGCTCGCAGGACTGTAGCTGTTAAATTGACCCATGCACACATTCTCTCTCAGCTCGCAGGACTGTAGCTGTTAAATTCACCCATGCACACATTCTCTCTCAGCTCGCAGGACTGTAGCTGTTAAATTCACCCATGCACACATTCTCTCTCAGCTCGCAGGACTGTAGCTGTTAAATTCACCCATGCACACATTCTCTCTCAGCTCGCAGGACTGTAGCTGTAAAGAAAATGCTCATGGAGATGGCTGTACTGTGCAGTGCACCTGGAGATGGCTGTTCTGTGCAGTGCACATGGAGATGGCTGTACTGTGCAGTGCGCATGGAGATGGCTGTTCTGTGCAGTGGGCATGGAGATGGCTGTTCTGTGCAGTGCGCATGGAGATGGCTGTTCTGTGCAGTGCGCATGGAGATGGCTGTTCTGTGCAGTGCGCATGGAGATGGCTGTTCTATGCCGTGCGCATGGAGATGGCTGTACTGTGCAGTGCGCATGGAGATGGCTGTTCTGTGCTGTGCGCATGGAGATGGCTGTTCTGTGCAGTGCGCATGGAGATGGCTGTTCTGTGCAGTGCGCATGGAGATGGCTGTACTGTGCAGTGCACATGGAGATGGCTGTTCTGTGCAGTGCACATGGAGATTGCTGTACTGTGCAGTGCTCATGGAGATTGCTGTTCTGTGCAGTGCACATGGAGATGGCTGTACTGTGCAGTGCGCATGGAGATGGCTGTTCTGTGCAGTGCGCATGGAGATGGCTGTTCTATGCCGTGCACATGGAGATGGCTGTACTGTACTGTGCAGTGCTAGTGCACATGGAGATGACTGTACTGTGCAGTGCACATGGTGATGGCTGTACTGTGCAGTGCTAGTGCACATGGAGATGGCTGTTCTGTGCCGTGCACATGTAGATGGCTGTTCTGTGCAGTGCACATGGAGATGGCTGTTCTGTGCAGTGCACATGGAGATGGCTGTTCTGTGCAGTGCGCATGGAGATGGCTGTTCTGTGCAGTGCACCTGGAGATGGCTGTTCTGTGCAGTGCACATGGAGATGGCTGTACTGTGCAGTGCTAGTGCACATGGAGATGGCTGTTCTGTGCAGTGCACATGGAGATGGCTGTACTGTGCAGTGCTAGTGCACATGGAGATGGCTGTTCTGTGCAGTGCACATGGAGATGGCTGTACTGTGCAGTGCTAGTGCACATGGAGATGGCTGTTCTGTGCAGTGCACATGGAGATGGCTGTAGATGTTTTTACAGCAGCAGCCCCTGGTTAAAGGCTTGTGGTGTGTAACTGCTGAGCACGGTGTTCTTTTCCCTAACGGGGAGTGGTGGGAGCGGGGACATGTTTTATTTTGGAAAGCTGTGTTGTGTAGAGACCGCTCCCCTACACCAGGTTATTTCACACTGAGTGAGCAGCAGATGCTGTCGCTAGCTGAAAGCTGGAGGAGTCTAATGCAGCCCTGTACCAGGGGCCAGGATCCTCAGGGCCTGTATTTTAACCCTTTTCCCTTGAAAAGTGAAGCTTATGTGCAGCTTGTTCCAGCCCTGAGTACCGTTTACGAGGGTAAACCATGAGGCTCGACTGTAGGGCAGCGCTGATTGGCCAATGGCTGGATCCTGAATGCCTGAGTGCTCCAGCGCTGCGGGGTCCATATTACTGGGGGGCAGTTTCATGTCAGACGCCCCTGGTGTGTGATGAAGCCGCAGGAGACGCACTCTGAATGGGAAATGGAGCAGCATGGTAAACAGGCCTGCTCCTTTCCCTCCTTCTCTCTCTCCCTGCGTGTGTGTCATATCAGGTCTCGTCCATAGTGGAGTGGCGTGAGTGACGTTATGCTGTGGCTGTGGTACATATAGCCACATACTCATTAAAGGCTTTGTGTCCGTTTGCCTGAGTGTGCTGTTTTCAGTAGTTCTGTGTATGTGTGCTGCCATTTCCTCCAGCTGAGCACAGCTTATGGCTTTTGATGTTGACTCCTATTTGAATACTTAATCTGAATTTGATTGTTTTTCCTCAGCAGGCTGTTAAAAAGCCTTTGAGAAAGAAGTACCTTGTTGTTGGTGTGTTAAAAAAAAAATAATAATAATAAAAAATATTACATATAAAAATATAATGCATTTCAGCTCTTGTTCATTTGCTCTCAGGAAAGTGACACTATTGTGTATTCTTAGCAAAAGGTGTAGCTGCTGAATTGTAAGTAGGCATTAAACAAAGGAACTAATAAAATTTATCTGAAGCATCCACTCAAGAGCACTTATGAACTAAAGTAATGGAAGGGGGACAAAACTGACATTGATCTTTTTATGAAAGCAAACCTACCTTTTAAATATACAGTACGTGTGTATTTGCTGTACTTAGCACAAAGAAATGGGCTTGTTTGAAACAATTACAGGCCGCGCTGCACAGACTGCTTTCATAACACAAATGGAAGAGGCAGAAAGGGGTCTTAGTATTGAGTGCACACGCTCAGCTGAGGCGATGCGGTCGCTGCTTCAAGTGGTTTCGCCGTGAGCCGTGTGCCAGCTGTTCAAAGGCACCTGTGGCCACTCTGAACAGAATATCCTACTGCATTATTTACCTGCTCTTGTATTATTTGCTTTATCCGGGGTGACTTGGAGTCCATATATGTTTACATCAGCCCAGTATCCATTCATATGGCTGGAGGGGGTTTACTGCTGTTCAGGTTGAACTCTTTAGCCGAAGGGTGCGCCCGCAGCACTCCTGGAGGCAACCAAACCTACAACCCACTAGCTCCAATGAAGTTCGACCCAAGGGCTGTAAGAACTATACGAAGGTGCTGAAGCTGGCTGCTGTAAGCAGGCTGGGTGACGGGCATTTCGCAAACCAAAAGCTTTTTCTTTGGTTCATTCGTCACAGGGACATCTGAGCGTAATGCATTGTATGTATCTGTTGAACAGTGGTTATCATGAAAAGTGTTCCTCACTAGTGTTGAGCGGAAGAATTTCTCTCCTTTTAATGACTAAGCACGGCCAGGTAGATCCAAGAAGAAAAGTATTTATTTCTCTGCAGAAAGAGTCCAGTACTTGCACACACAAGGTGGTCACGCATGAACTGAAGAGACGGAGGCAGTCTCCTCCATATTTAATCAAACTAATACATAGATTATCTTCTGATTGGTACATGGTTACACATTAACATATAGTAAAATATACAAAGTCAATGATTGGTTAGATCATGCATATTGAATGAGCGCATAGTGACCCCTAGCCCTTAACGTCACACAAACAGTTTTCAAGTAACTGTTTGGTCTTCGAGAGTCGTCTTGTTTTCAGGAGGGTCTCTTCTGGCTCTCTAGCGATAAGATGGCCTTGCGCCTGGGATGTAAGTGGGTCCGAGGCCACAGGCCTGCAGTACAGAGAGGAGACAGACTGGAAAGAGAAAGAGATAGAGACAGAAATGCATGTACACACAAGCTATAAGCTATATCTATTGTCTCTGGTTTGCTTTGGCTGACAGAGATAAACCGAGACCTTCCAGTGGCTAAAGAGCCTGCAGTCCGCCACTTCTCTGTTTCTTGAGGATTTAGAGAATTTAATATACGTTTCAATTGGTATGATTGTGCAATGAATGTATGTGAAAATATGATACTGGGACAGATAAAGGTGACATAGACACCAAAAAAATAATTGTTGCAAAAACCAATGCAAACACATTTATTTACAAGTTTGACAACTCTCTGACTCTATCAAAAAGAAAGAAGATGGTTCAATAACCGGAAAGTCTTTTCAGGTCATATAAAATTTACCACAGTAGTGTTAACATGGTGTCTCAATGACACGTGAGTGCAAAAGTATAACTTATTTTTTCTAATTCATTAAAGTGTAGATACATACCCCATCCGAGGCAGTCCACAATGAAACTGGACTTTGAAGCTGTAATCTATTTATGGCTGTGTAATACCCAGTTGATTAGAGGACACTGTTACGTACGTAATCAATGCATGAAAAGATTAATTTTCTAAATTAAAAAATATAAATAAAATCCTACCTTTCAATATGCGGACACGATTATAACACGATGGCTGTGTAAATGCTTTGATTTGGATGATTTTGATAAACTGGTGCGAGGTAAAACGTCAACGGCTTAGGTACATAACCGCGTGAGGAAGCTTGGACACGCAAGGTTATCAGGCTCCTGTAGCGTCGGCAGCAATTGAAACAAAGCAATTCTTAGTAGTTTTGTACCAGACAGTAATGGTCTTTTTTTTTTTAGGTTGACCAATCCACCAGCCATGAAACACGTGGGTAAACGATTCATGCTTATGTACGTAACGATTTGGACACGGAAAGAAAGTCAGCACTATATATTCCCCTTGTTTTAAAGTATCGTGGCGTGTATGAATTTGGGCACATATATTTTTTTTACTTGGCTTATGCATGACAGAAACAAACAATGATCGATCCGATATATATTTATTTTTCATGATTGCCGACGGCATCTTG
This sequence comes from Synaphobranchus kaupii, assembly GCA_029718625.1. Classification (NCBI taxonomy): domain Eukaryota; kingdom Metazoa; phylum Chordata; class Actinopteri; order Anguilliformes; family Synaphobranchidae; genus Synaphobranchus; species Synaphobranchus kaupii. The sequence continues at coordinate 58,473,814 of CM056382.1, forward strand.
TGTACATAACTCTCAGGACACAATGAATTACGTACATGAGCCTGATTAATTTTGCTCTCCCATGTGAATACGAGCGACAACTTTCACTAAACAAAGTGGGGTTTAGAAAGGCATATCAAACGTCTTCAAAAATATTTGGTTGAAAGAAATGTAGGCCATTAGGATAGGTCTATATTTCCACATCAATTATGACAGTGTAAAAAATGTCATGTTTTCGTGTCCTATTAATGGGTAAAAATCTAAAACAAAGTTCAAATTTACAACAGTTCAAGAAAGTCTGGCCCATGAGTTTATGTATTACATGGCTATATGAAGTACCACATACAAGTAAAACCTTCCCATAAAGTAAACACAAGACACTTTGGTAAACAAATGAAAATCTCTTTAAAAAGTCTCTCCAGTATCATATTTTTTACATATATATATATACACTACTCACAAAAAGTTAGGGATATTTGGCTTTCGGGTGAAATTTATGGAAAATGTAAGTTCACGCTACAGTGATATTATACGTATCATGAAAGTAGGGCATTTAAGTAGAAGCATGCAATGGTGATTTCCTCATCTCAAACAATTTATTGAAACAAAAGCCAACAACAGTGGTGGGTATACCACAACAAAAATGTCAATGTCTCAATAACTTGTCATGTGCCCTTGAGCATCAATTACAGCTTGACAACGACGTCTCATGCTGTTCACAAGTCGACTTATTGTCTGCTGAGGCATGGCATCCCACTCTTCTTGAAGGGCGGCCCTCAGGTCATTGAGGTTCTGGGGTACAGAGTTACGAGCCTCTACACGGTGAGTCAGCTGATCCCATAGGTTTTCTATGGGATTCAGGTCTGGAGAAAGTGCAGGCCACTCCATTTGAGGTACCCCAGTCTCCAGCAGCCTTTCCCTAATGATGCGACCTCGATGAGCTGGAGCATTGTCGTCCATGAAGATGAAATTAGGCCTGTGTTGTTCATGCAGGGGCACAATGACTGGATTAATGATGTTATTCAGGTAGTATGGGCTTGTCACTGTACCATTCACAAAGTGTAGGGCAGTTCTGTATTGACTAGACACACCTGCCCACACTGTAACACCGCCACCACCAAAGGGTCGTCTGGTGACAACAGTGGCTGATGCATAGCGCTCTCCTTGACGTCTCCAACATCGTTGGCGGCCATCATTTCTGCTCAACGTGAATCGACTTTCATCAGAGAACAGCACTGAGGCCCACTGGTCCCTCGTCCAGCGTAAATGCTCCCTGGCCAATGCAAGACGATGACGCCTGTGCCTGGTGGTGTGGTCAGGTACCCTTGCAGGTCGTCTAGCACGCAGACCACGCTGATGTAAACGGTTTCGAATGGTCTGACGTGACACTTGGGTGCCTCTCACCTCCCTTAAATGTGCCTGGAGTTGAGTGGCATTCATCATCCGGTTCCGCAGGGCACTGTTCACAATGAAGCGGTCATCAGTGTGGGATGTGGCCAAAGGACATCCACTTCTATGCCTTTCTGTGACTCTTCCAGTCTCTCTGTATCTCTGTTGCAACCTGCTGATGACACTCTGTGACACTCTAAGCTCAGTGGCCACTTCCCTCTGAGAACATCCTGTTTGAAGCCTCGCAATGGCGAGGTACTGTTGATCAATTGTTAGGTGTCGTCTTGGTCTCATGATGTCAAAATGTGAACAGCATGATGAAGAGGACTGTTTAAATACCAATTCTAATTGAACCAGGAAATGTATTGGTCGATTCATGGATCAAACACCTGTTGTGAATTTTGCCGTTCAGCTCCTTGTTAGAGAACAGCAAGTTGTGCAAAAAGTACTGAAACATTGAATAGTTGGACATGTGCATTTAAAAGTTTAGAGAAGGTCAAATTAATTTCACCTGTAAAGGTTATAGTGCATTTTAGGTTCATCCTGAAATTTCACCCGAAAGCCGAATATCCCTAACTTTTTGTGAGTAGTGTATATGTATAGAGATTTTTTTCTCTATTACTGTGATTATACTAGTGTGAAAACATCCTTCTGAAAACACCCTTCTCTTCACTAGGCATTAACTCCATGTGTTCCACAGGCACTAACGCTGGCAGTGTAGATGGTGTTCCACAGACACTAACACAGGCAGTGTAGATGAGATTCCGCAGGCATTAACGCAGCCAGTGTAGAATCTGTAGATGAGGTTCCACAGGCATTAACGCAGGCAGTGTAGATGAGATTCCACAGGCATTAATGCAGGCAGTGTAGATGAGGTTCCGCAGGCATTAACGCAGGCAGTGTAGATGAGGTTCCACAGGCATTAACGCAGGCAGTGTAGATGAGGTTCCACAGGCATTACCGCAGGCAGTGTAGATGAGGTCCAACAGGCATTAATGCAGGCAGTGTAGATGAGGTTCCACAGGCATTAATGCAGGCAGTGTAGATGAGGTTCCGCAGGCATTAACACAGGCAGTGTAGATGCGGTTCCACAGGCTCAGTAAAGATGCTTTCAGGTTGTGTTGGATGTGGCCTTGTAGCACTCTCTGTTTTATGTCCTTAAATCACTTTACTGTTTTTAAAGAAGATACTTTAAAAATAGCAGCTTCCTGGATGGGGGTCAGAGTGGGACTCTCAGGCTTCCTGTCTGGGACCTTGCCCTTGCACAAACCTGCGCCACCTCGTTCTGTTCATTCATCTCCTCCACAGGCTGCTCGCCTGGTCTCTGTGTGCTGTGCAGTGTCAATGCGTGTGTCACCGCTTGGCCCCCACCGCCGCTGCCCTCTGCTCCCGCCGCCATATCCGCCCGGTTCCCCACCATCCTTGCTGCCACGTGGGGCCACATGTATAAACCGTGATGAGCAGAAAAATGCCCTCAGAATACAGAAATTCAGATGTATAAAATAAGAGAATCTGCATACCTCTGCACATGCTGGACACCATGCGTACGCAATGTTTGGAGTCAGTGTGATATGGTGACACCGTGATCAAAAGACAGAGGGAGAAAATGGGAAACTTTGCGTAAGCAGATTTCCGACTTTCTCCCTGAGCATTCTTTTACGCATTCTTTTACTGAGAGTTTTATACATGCGGCCCCTGGACTGTCATCTAGCTCCTGCTAATTTTATTAACATGAACATTGGCTCATTTCTCCATGTTGGTCATTAAGACCTAGTTCCTGAGTTGACCAGAGGAGGATGGGTTCCCCCCTTGAGTCTGGTTCCTTCAAAGGTTTCTTCCTATTTACCACCAGGGAGTTTTTTCTTGCCGCTGTTGACTTTGGCTTGCTCTTGTGTGGGTTTAGGCTGTGCGTGTGCGTGGGTGGGTGTGTCCAGATGTACTGTGTGTTAAAGTGTGCAGCATAAACAGTTGCATAATTTCCTGATATTTTAACATTTCTGACTTAATTATTCAAAGGTGTTTTTGCATTACTGATTTCCACACTGGGTTTTTTATTGGCAGGGCAGTTCTAAAATGGTGTGGAATTACCACATATTTTATCCATTAATGGAGAGTTATGCTTCTGTGCACCCATTTGGAAATGTCATCTCTAGCAGGGGTGGTATCCAACACCTGCCAGTTGGCTTGTGAAGCCGAGACTTGGCCTTAATTGCCACGGCGATTCTCGCCAGCTACTATTGCCATTTCAGTATTCGTACACATGACTGAGCCTGCCAGTGCAGTGTCCTGATGACGCTGCCCACTTGACCTTTTAATGGCTTATATCAGGTCATCAAAAACTTCCATTGGATGATCAGGACTTTAACAAAGAACAAAGACTTTATATCATCATTAAAAGCTGATTCACCTCACGGGAGGTGCCGGGCATTATGTTAAACAGGATCAAGGACAAGTCACTGCAACTAAAGCATTGTCCATAAAATAATTTTGCTCATCAAAGCATAAATGGGGAGATGAGGGGAAATCACTTTCCTGAATGCTTTTGTTTGGGAGTTCAGGGAGTTCTTTACTTAGTCTGATGAAGGAAGGTGTTTGGGTCCTTACGTGCGGTCCTGTACTGAGTACAGTATATGGCTGCTTGTGTTGCTGAATAACTGTAAGACACTGTTTTATTTTTGTTATCTTTTGAAATGGCAAATTATAGGAGTGTTGTAGGAAAGGCACTATTGGGCAGCTATGAGCTTCCTGCTGGCAGCTTCAGCACTGACGCTGGAAGCAGTCATGCTGATGAAAGTAAAGCAGAGTGTGCGGTTACAAATTTCATGTGACTGTGTGCTTAGGGGAACGATCGGAAAATCGGAAAACATTCTGGTCTTTGTTTCCAAGCTCTTTATTAGAGAGCGAGTCTCTGTCTCTATCAGTTTGTGTCTGTCTCTACCTTTCTCTGTTGCTGTATTTCTCTCTGTCTGACTTTGTTTCTGTATCTGTCTCTCGCTCTTTCACTCTCTCTCTGTTTGTCTGTCTGTCTGTAGTGGCTGAGCTCTCACCTGAGACCGCGAGCCACTTCCTCTGTACCCATTTGGACTCTTACCCATTTCCTTCTTTTCCATAGGTTCAACTACAGATCCACACATCACCTCACGACCAATGGCTTCTACGAGTTCCTCAACTGGTTCGACGAGAGGGCGTGGTACCCCCTGGGCAGGATCGTCGGGGGCACTGTAAGTTGAGCCGCACTCCGCACCCCCACTCTGTATCCGCACAAACGCAGCTCCATTACAGGGACGTGTTTGTTTGCACTAGTTCGGAATGTGCTCTGAACAGCATCGTGGGACAGCATTGTCCCCTTCCCCAAGAGAGCTTGCATACATTATTTGGTTGGTTTGTGCTTTGTGAACATGTGCATTATGGAAAACCACAATATATTCTGTCATGCATGCTTCATATGTAATGCTTTCGTCACAGTTTGAACTGTTACATTAACTCATTGTTACAGTTACAGTGGTGAATTTCCTGTTGGAAAGAGTGAAATGAAGGCTGCAGAGGTGGGAAAAGGAGGCAGAAGCCTCACCTTTAAACCCCTTTACCCGTTTCACTTAATTTTCCTCCATTAGCAACCGAGCATTAATTATCTTAATTACCAATAAATACAGGGGCTGTGTCATTCTTCTCAGTGTTATTTTGTACTAGCATTATTTTTCCTCACAGGAACCCAAAAGGGCTTGTACTCCATATGCACATTACACACTGAGATGCAGAACTCTGCCCTGCAGCTCTCATCACCACCGCATTGGTTTTGAGTGATTAAAGGGGTAATTATTTTTGGATGTGGGATGACAGGAGATTTTTGTGTTGAATAAGAACATGGCAGTCTCTCAGAGTGGGTGCGGTGGGCAGACCTGCCGCGGGGGTGTTGGTGCGTGTGCGCTGGCAGTATTCATGTACCCGCTACACTGGGAGACTGACATGCGTGTCCTTGGCTGATTAGTCGAGTGCCAGTTCCTCCTCACCAAAGCAGGACAGGATGTGGTCGCTGTAGCTGTTGTAGCTCTGGATCCTCAGCCTATTAAAAACCCTCTTCTGGGTGTGCTCGTCCACTCTGAATTTCCTGTATGCGCTGCATTCTTGTGGAAATTTCTGTACAATCACTTCTGCTTGGGAGTGTATTTCTGACACAAGTAAGTGTGTCAGAAATACACTCCCAAGCAGAAGTGATTGTACAGAAATTTCCACAAGAATGCAGCGCATTCTTACTTGGACCTTTTTTTTTTTTCATACTCAACGATTTTTTCCTTTTTTTCCAAATTTGGTATCCAATTCGACCCTATGTAATTCAATTCCCCCCGCTAGAGAATCGCCGCTACACAACCCCGTCAGTTGGTAGTAGGAAAGAGGGCGCCACGTCCTCTTCAGGGCGCGACTCCTCAAGCCCTTTGACCGTGACTCGCCCAGGGCTGTTTCATGCGTGACGATTCTCTCCAAGTCCCTCCCACCACCCCGGGAGCAGCCGCCAATTGTCACTCCCTCAAGGCACCGGCCATACTCGGATCTGGCGGGACCGGGGTTGAACCCCTGATCCTCGGGGCGCGACCGCACAAACTGAAAGTCTGCGCTTTTACTGCTACACCACCGCGGCGGCTATTTCTTTTTTATTTTTAATATTCGTTTAACATATGAACTCATTAGATTTGTGTCTGAAAGATGATCTTTTACAGAGAAACTCTAGGTTCCACAGGCTCAGTAAAGATGCTGGTAAATAAAGCTGGTTTTTAAAGAAGCTTTAGAGCTGTATTGAGGATTCCTTCCAAATTAAAAACTCTAGCCTGAACTATTTAACCTCTGAATGTGCATTGCCCTAATGATAACAGCATAAAATAGTTTATTGAAAGGAAGAAAAAAAAGAAAAGACTTCATCTACCAAATGTCTAAATATAAAGCATGTATGATTGTAGAATAAATGAGAATCAACTGACTTCTAGAATAAGAAACCAAGAAGACTTGGGGCCTGATTTAGTGCGTGCAAAACCTTTTAGCACACGCAAAACTAATAATACAACCAATTAACAAATATAATGTTAAATATATAATATTCTTATCAGTTAGGCCTGTGTTGAAATAAAATATAGCTTAATGGTACCAAGTATAAAATTTAATGAAGCGACTGAGGATTTGAATAATAAATGCATACATAATAGGATCATATGGTGTGTTACATGGTACATGATTAGTTATATAATGAATAATATATGCAGATAAGGTGAAAAGCTTAATTGAATACAATATGCTAATGTCAGTAGGCTATATCTTTTAAAATGCTTGTATTTTTGTTTTTGCTTCTGCCAGAATTTCAATTAATTATTAAAGATATCCAAAACAGGTGTTCTTGTGCTTTATGTTAGTAGTGCATAGCCTAGTACCAGAAAAGGCTGTTTGGTCAGAGGATTTTTTTTATTGGACTTCTCTGCAGTTACCATTTGCTGTACCCTTAAAAATGTGACGACCGAAGGCTGGCAGCACACAATTGGATTAGCCCAATGCATTAGCGCCTTTAAAACGCACTGTCCATGAATTCACCCTCGTGTAAAACCGCTTGGTGCTGTGTCAATTTATTACGTTTACCGTACATTCTTATGCGTTTATAGACCTGCCTCTTTGTAAATGAAGCGTCCAATTTGTAACGTCTATCATTCATTACATTTACATATCAAATCTCCGGTTTCTCCGACGATACCGTACGCTCTGGAAATCCACCGAAGAGACAAATCGCGTTAAAGCCGGTATCCTGATCCCGGCAAAAAAAAAAAATGAATAGATCTTTTAGGCAAGAAAAAAAACTTCCACTGTGTTTGAGCTAATGTTTCAGTAATACTTAGAGTAAATCTGACTCTTGGAAAACAAACTTCTAAGGGTTACCTTACAGAAGAGACCGGGATTATGGCTGTAAAAAAACTCAACTTGTTAAAAAAAAATTTTTTTTTTAAAAAGCAGAGAAGGAATTAAAGCAACACTGTAAGTGTGGTTTGCAGCGCGTGCCAAACCTAAAGTTGTACGAAGGAAAAAAAATTCCAGCCTCGACAAAGTAAGGATTAGAACGGGAAAAAGATACGATTACAGTATCATTAGTGGCGCAAGTGAAGGAACAGAGTGGCGCAGCGTCTCTGCTGCATCCTTTGGGGAGAACCCTATGTTCCAAGCAGAGTCGTTGGAGCCCGTCTTTTTAAGGACCTCTGTTTGCACTCAGATGAGAGACGGGTAAGAAGTGCGGTAGGCTGGTGTGGCCAAGCAGCGTTAACTGATCGGTTTGTGAATGTCTGCGGTTATTTTGACCAGACTTTGCCGAGCTTATGGCAGCCTTTTGTTTCTGTTTTTCCTCACTTTTAATTTTTTATTTGTATTCCCACTCTGTAAATATCCTTCACTGCCTGCACGAGCTTCTAAATAAATCCCCCTCAACTTCATCCGTTGGCACCCCAAGTCTTCCTACTACCTCCCTTGGCTGTGCGAAACATCTCTCACAAAAATATTACTGTTATGCCATTTTCATTGATTTTTTTGTTTTTTTGTTAATTAGTTTCCATACCTGATTGTATAATGATGCAAGGGGGTATAAGTTTTGATTGCCTGATCAAAATGTAAAACTGAAAAAATGCAGTATTTTGGAGTAAACGGTCCCGGTCTGTGTCGGTCCCGGTCTGTGTCCCTTATTTAACTTAATGGGCTCTATTTTAATAAACCAAACGCAATGGTGAACGCAAGAGTAATCGCTTGGCGGTATCGCTCTGAGGGCGTGTCGGCGAGAAATTTGGTAATTTCATGACGGCAATCTTGGCGCACCTTATGGCGGTATTGCTAAAAGGCTGGGTTTAAATGTCCAAGGTGTGTCTCTATGGTAGCCAATCAAATTGTTGTTCTCATGCTTTAAAAAAAAGCCAGTTGGAACGCAATCGCTCCATGCAATTTTATAATGAGCAACCCAAACGCACTGGACCGTCAACGACAAGAGCGATTTTCCGCACAGGAATCAGACATACTTGCAACAGAAGTACAGGCTAGGACTGTAGTAATTTATGGATCACAATCCACACCACCTCGTCTCCCAGAAGTTCGGAAGGCACGGGAGGAGGTGGCGAATGCATTAATTAGCCTACATTAGGTGATGTAGGCATAATTATGATTCAAATGGTAGGCTTATGATTCAACTGTGTCAATGTGTAATTTATATATTATAGGCTATTGGCCTACATGATCGCAAGTTTCTTGTAAGCTGTCCTGTTTTATTCTAGTAGTTTAAATTAAAATTAATTAATTAATAATAATTATAGGCTATTTGTTCATTAAATGGAAGTGTAATGTTGGCATCACCTATAGACACTACATAGAACTACATGACGAATAAGTTTCCAAATTGCCAGAGTCTATTGCGTTCCCGCTAAGAGGTGGTTCCAGCTGATCATAACGCAATGGGTTTTCGTTGGTTCAAATTGTCACTGAGCCGAAAGTATTTTAGAACACGCCCCAGACAGCGCCACCCATCCCACTGCAGCGCAAGCGAAAGGATGTTATGTTGAGAATTTGTTGATCCTAGCGGTATTGCTGAGAAACGCCATAGCGCCAGTTTTAAGACGTTGATGCTGTCAACAAGCTTGCGTTTGACTATACCGTCCCCTTGCGCTGGTTTGAAAATAGAGCCCAATAGCTTACAGGGATGGTTCACTTTCTGGGGTTTTTTGATATTATTTCAGTTTGTGTCCGAAGCAGCTTGTATAATGATGTTACGCATCCAGAGGTTGTTCATTTATATAATACCCAATTATTCTTAAAAAAAAAAAGTTTAATATATATATATTTTTTTTTTTTACCATTTCCTGTGGTGTGTTCAACCTGTGCACTCAGGGATAGACGTACAAGCATGATATAAAACTCAATATTTATTTTTATAGTTGTGAATAAATGCTATAAAATAATCTGTTCATATGTATAGCATCTGGAAGTATAACCTCACTGTACAAGCTGATTTGGAGTCACTTGAAGCACGTACCCCCCAGAGGTCGCGCTAGGATTTTAAACTGCCGGCCAGAATGTCCGGAATGATTACAGTTTGTCGGACCTAGCCTACGATAAAAAAAACGGCCATATCTATTTTCAATGCATGAACGACAGGCAGGTGCATTTAATGATGTAGCCTAACAACATATGTTACAGCATAGTATTATATTTTGGTCTGAAAAATTTGAAAATAAAGGAATAATATAAAAATTAAATGTAACAGCTTCGCCTTGCACATGCGGATGAATTACATTAAAATCGCGCATTTAGTGTGCGTGACTGCGTGCGTAGCCTAATGTTTTCTCAACAAAATAAGCTGTCTTGATTTTGCATCTTTAGTTTATTAGAACACATTTTTTTTTTCTTCAGAATAACGAGCAATAACCTAATTTCTTTACTCCAAGGCAAATTGCAGTTGTGGAAGATGCTATACGGAAAAGAGCCAGCAACGACACGTGACAATTGGGATCCGACCTAACGTTAACGAACAACGCTTGCGGGAAAGTCAGACCAGAACAGTGTAGGCCTAGGCTATTGATTTAACAAGGGAAAAAAATACTGATTATATCAAGCTTTTAGCCTATTAAGTTAAAGTAGCCTATGCCTGCTGACAGTTAAAAACTGCCTTTTTATAACCGGCAATTTCCGGCCTAACGTGACACCTGGTACCCCCTATACCAGCCATTATAAAGTCATCAGAAACCTCTATACATGTTTAAAATATCCTTCATTGAACACAAAAGCTGTTTGGGTCAATCAGAAATGTACAGTGTACTGAAAGTGAACTATCCTTTTAATAACTTCTTGACAGCTCCTTCAGTAACATACTGAAGTACCCAATTTTACCATTAGGCTGCAGCCCATTAAACCTTGCAGCTCATGGCCAATGTCTGCTCTCATTATAATTTTACAGTTTTCCTGTTTCAAGGAGATTCTTTTATTGTGTGAAGCCGTGGATTGACTACTTTCATTTATCTATTTTTTTTCTTTGTCTGTTTCTCACCTTCTCCCTCTGGCACACTCTCTGTCTATGTTCAGGTGTACCCCGGTCTGATGGTCACAGCGGGCCTTATCCACTATGTGCTGAACATGCTGCATGTGACGGTGCACATCCGGGATGTTTGCGTCTTTCTGGCGCCCGTGTTCAGCGGCCTGACGTCCATCTCTACCTTCCTGCTGACGCGGGAGCTCTGGAACCAGGGAGCAGGGCTACTGGCCGCCTGTTTCATCGCCATCGTCCCCGGTTACATCTCCCGCTCCGTCGCCGGCTCATTTGACAATGAGGGCATCGCCATCTTCGCTCTGCAGTTCACATACTACCTGTGGGTGAGTACATGCATGTGAGTGTGAGTACATGCGTACCTGCCCCTATGTATGCTCTCCCGAATCGATAGTGGAGGTTGTGGCCGTGAATGCTGCTGAATATTATTGACCATTCCGAATAGGGGAGAAAAGAGTGGGAAGCATAAAGTTAATCATTCGCATCTGGAACGAAGGGGAACATTGAAGGTGGTAACTCAATACCAATCATCAATGAATGATCACTTTCCAATGATAAAGGAGATAAGGCTGTCTTTCGGGAATGACAATGCCCCCGTCCATAGGGCACAAGTAGTCGCCCAATGGTTTGAGGAGCTTGACACTGATATTGTGAGATATGAACCGAATCAAGCATTTGTAGGTTATTGCATTGATTGAGTCTCACGGATTGACTTAAGTGCTGGAGTTCTGCCAAACTCTTCACTTGCTGGCTCTATGGCCTTATCACCCAATTAACTTTACACTGGTTTCAAGTACTGCACCTCTTAGTGTGTTCTATACATTCTGAAGAGTGCATTTCATCAGGTGTGTGGAGAGTGATTATCTTCTCTTAGATCAGGCTTTCACTTTTTGATTGTCAGTTGTGTTAAGTTTGAAACCCGATTGGAGATGAATTTGCGGTTGTCTTGTGAGGTTATTTTGCTATTTTCCTGCTTATTGCTTACTAGCATGCAATAGTATTTACTCTGAGTGTCTGCCATGTACGTATAGCATGGTTTTGAATGTTCTGAAAGTTAAGTGTATACACACATTGAATGCTGGCTCCATCATGCTGCAGAGTCCAAACACTGTTTGTTGTTAGCCTGCACTGTAACAGTAACACTATATTGTTATAGTGGAGGTGTTTTTCTCTTAATTTCAGCCTCGAGTTTCAGTATCTGGTGTGCTTACGCAGCTTAAAGCCTGTGACGCTCTGTGCTTTCCCAGGAAAGCTCACGCACTGCCAGCCAACACAAACCTCTCAAATGTGGCCAGTCAACTGGCTACCAATAGCCGATTGCTGCACATCACCATAGCGATGGGAAATTTCTATACACAGCAATTAAAATGATGAAATCAGAGGGCGTGGGATGATATTGTTCACCCGCTGTCAAGATTATCATTACAAGCTGGGAAACTAGTCTGAAACCAAGCCTGTGGAATGCTTCTGGAAGTGGCTTTTCCCGCTTGGTCGAGCACATCCAGGGATTCAGTAATTGTATTTTCTCCCCCATGCCCACTTGAGAATCAGCGGACACAAATCTGTGTGCTTGGCTTTCTGCACTAACAGTGCATTTTGTTGGCTTACCCTGTACAGGGGTATATACAGTTGAAGTCGGAAGTTTACATACACTTAGGTTGAAGTAATTTAAACTAATTTTTAACCACTCCACAGATTTCATGTTAGCAAACTATTGTGTTGGCAAGTCAGTTAGGACATCTACGTTGTGCATGACACAAGTAATTTTTCCAATAATTGTTTACAGACAGATTATTTCACTTTTAATTCACTATATTAATGTATATCACATCAATTCCAGTGGGTCAGAAGTTTACGTACACTAAGTTGACTGCCTTTAAACAGCTTGGAAAATTCCAGAAAATTATGTCATGGCTGTACAAACTTCTGATAGGCTAATTGACTTTATTTGGATCAATTGGAGGTGTAGCTGTGGATGCATTTTAAGGCCTACCTTCAAACTCAGTGCCTCTTTGCTTGACATCATGGGAAAATCAAAAGAAATCAGCCAAGACCTCAAAGAAAATTGTAGACCTTCACAAGTCTGGTTCATCTTTGGAAGCAGTTTCCAAACGCCTGAAGGTACCACATTCGTCTGTACGAACAATAGTACGCAAGTATAAACACCATGGGGCCACGCAGGAAGGAGACTCGTTCTGTCTCCTAGAGATGAACGTGCTTTGGTGCGAAAAGTGCAAATCAATCCCAGAACAACAGCAATGGACCTTGTGAAGATGCTGGAGGGAACAGGTACAAAAGTATCTATATCCACAGTAAAACGAGTCCTATATCGACATGACCTGAAAGGCTGCTCAGCAAGGAAGTAGCCACTACTCCAAAACCACCATAAAAAAGCCAGACTACAGTTTGCAAATGCACATGGGGACAAAGATCTTACTTTTTCGAGAAATGTCCTCTGGTCTGATGAAACAAAAATTGAACAGTTTGGCCATAATGACCATCGTTATGTTTGGAGGAAAAAGGGTGAGGCTTGCAAGCCGGAGAACACCATCCCAACCGTGAAGCACGGGGGTGGCAGCATTATGTTGTGGGGGTGCTTTGCTGCAGGAGGGACTGGTGCACTTCATAAAATAGATGGCATCATGAGGAAGGAAAATGATGTGGATATATTGAAGCAACATCTCAAGACATCAGCCAGGAAGTTAAAGCTTGGTCACAAATGGCTCTTCCAAATGGACAATGACCCAAAGCATACTTCCAAAGTTGTGGCAAAATGGCTTAAGGACAACAAAGTCAAGGTATTGGAGTGGCCATCACAAAGTCTTGACCTCAATCCAGTTGAAAATTTGTGGACAGAACTGAAAAAGTGTGTGCAAGCAAGGAGGCCTACAAGCATGACTCAGTTAAACTGTCAGGAGGAATGTGCCAAAATTCCAGCAACTTATTGTGAGAAGCTTGTGGAAGGCTACCCGAAACGTGACCCACTGGGAATTTGATGAAAGAAATAAAAGCTGAAATAAATCATTTTTTCTACTATTATTCTGACATTTCACATTCTTAAAATAAAGTTGTGATCCTAACTGGCCTAAGTCAGGGAATGTTTACTCGGATTAAATGTCAGGTATTGTGAAAAACTGAGTTTAAATGGATTTGGCTAAGGTGTATCTAATCTTTTGACGTCAACTGTGTATATATGCAATGTGAATTGGCCTACCCCATAGAAGAGGGTATCCATTCTATTTGTCCCTGTAGGGTGGGACACATTTCTATTAATGGCACTTGTTAATTGACCATTTCTCAAGATGCTCTTTCAAAACTGTTGAGGTTTGGAGGATGATTGTACTGTTGAATGTCCTGGTTGGATTGTGGGGGCACGAAATAGACATGCCCATTGTGCTGGCTTGTTGTCTTGCACATGTGGGTGTGCTTTGTCAGTTGAACAGACATTTTGCATTGACTAAATGTGGATGTGAAGCTCGATTTGCATAATTTGCATTAGAACAATACACAAAAACAAGTAATGGGGAAAAACACCCAATGTGCACTTTGAGAATGAAAACCCAAAATGTCCTCTAGTGACTAAGACAAATATAATTTTTGAAGCGATGTAAGGGGGGGGATTCATTTGTAAAATGGCTTCCCTTTATCTAGTTAAAGGGCATGTAATGGAATAATGGAATGGCAAAACCTCATTAAGAAGAATGTAAGAGGTGGATTTTTTTTTAAAAACATCTGCAGGGAATAAATGGAATCAGAGTCTGCAGGTGTAATTAAGTAAAGCCCCGTGGGCTCACGCTGCCTCCTGTTCTGCTGCTGCCAACATTATGTCTGCGGGCCCGGGAGACCTGCCTGCATCACCGCCACAAACAGGCTAATTCCAGCCCTAATCACAACCAGCTCACGCTTCTCACAGCCTGAAGGAAAATGTTTAGTCGCGTGTTTTCTTTTGTTGCCGTAATTCTTGTATGTGTTTAATTAATTATTGCTTCCCCTGGGGAGGGTGTTATTTTTTAAACTGTTCGTTGCAATCTGGAGGTCAGAGTAACTCAAGTAGGAGGGGTTTGCTTGTGCAGTAGGAGGAGCCTGCTGCTGGAGGAGGTGGGGCTCACTGTAAGAGTCTACCTGATTTCTCAGAGAAATTTTTTTTTTTTTCATGGTCACTTAGAATTTTTTCTATAGCATTATTTATTATCCCCTGTTTCCCCTTCCACTTTTCGTAACAGTTTTTTTTTGTCACTTGTCAGTTAGCTTGTGGTTTGTGTGGTCAGCCGTAATAAAAAGGCCCCATGACTCCAACTGCATCATGCTACATTGATGTGACTCCTGGCCCTGTGACCCCTGACCTCCCCCCTCAAGAAGTTAAAGGCATCCCATTTCAGGGAAGATCCCCCATGCGCTGCTGCTGTGCTTACTAGGGAAGTAGTGTGGATTGAGAATTTAGGTGCCGTTCCCACTACTGGGCTTGAGTCCCTCCCAAAACATATTGTGCTGTAAATATGCTGTAAAAAAAGGGAACATCTTTTACAACCTATTCTTTATGGTGCATTGTAACTGTGTATTAGCCTGCAGGTTGGCGCCTGTCTGGCAGTGCAGGCTACTGCTAGGAATATGTGAGTGTTGTTCTGAGTTAAATTAGCCCTTTTGGCTGGTTTAGTTGGGCAGTTAGGATGAAGATGGAAAATCTCTGGCTTGTTTTTTTATTTTATTTTTTTAACTACAGTGTGCCCTTATTTTCACTGCTCTTATATCCACTTTCTACCTTGTCATGCCCACATTGTACTTGAGACATTTTAGATAAGAGTAAGTAAGCAAAGTAATGATGTGCCCTGAGATGGTACTTTCCATGAATTTGGCTGTTCTGGTGGGCAGAGGAGAGCATGTAGCCTAAATGAGCTGCAAAAATGGACAGAACACCTGGAACACTCAAGCATAGACTATTATGAACCACGTGCTGTGTGTGGGAGTTATCATTTGTCCGTTTTCGTCCAGTGTACCTTCATGCATTATGGCTAACTCCTTATTCGAGAGAGTAATGAGGCCCCTTTAAAAGGTTTTCACTGGAAAAAAGCTTATTTCTGCCAATCCATCTTTTAGAGACTTGTATGAAAAGTATTGAGGTTTTGTGTGCAAGGTACAGGCGTTCCCCTCCAGTGGGCTCCTAATGAGTTAGAGCTGCTTAATCTCAGTCCTTCACCTCTTTTTAATCTATAATTGAATCCCCTCTTACCCAAGAGACCTGCCCTTTTCAACTGCCCCCCCCCCCCCCCCCCCCCTCCTCTCTTCCACTTCTTCTGCTGTAGGACCGGTGCTGGAAAGTGGTTTGAGGCGAGGAAAAAGGATTTAATTAGCCGCCGGTGTGGTAGCACTGCGCTTTGTTCTGTTTGAGGGAAAACTGCATATTTGTGTGTTCCACACGCACACAGATAGAGAGAGGAGGCAAGCGGGCTGCCACGCCACGCCTCTGCTTATCTTGTTGGCTGTGGTGGGTTCTGAGACCGAATCCACTGTCTCTCTCTCTCTCTCTCTCTCTCTCTCTTTCTCTCTCTCTCTCTCCCCTTTTTCATCCCCCACAGATCCTCACTGTGACCCTAGAGGGCAAGGACACGCAAGCAAAACGAGTGTCCGACCAAAAGTCCTCACCCTTCCCTTCTCTATATTTGTGCTGCAGGTTTTATTTCTTCTCTTGGAGATTTAGCTCTAATTAGAAAATGTAGTTAAAGGGCTTGGGACAAATGCTCTAATAGCTTTTGCTTAAGTAGCCACTTAATTTAACTTATCTCTGAACTTATCTTTGAAATGAAGCTCCTGCATTTTGGATCGTCGGCTTAATTCTGTGTGGTGCTGCCGTGATTGTGATTAACCCCTTCTTCCCCATGTTCCCTCTCTCTCAGGTGAAGTCTGTGAAAACTGGCTCAGTCTTCTGGGCAATTGGCTGCTGCCTGTCCTACTTCTACATGGTGAGTTTCAGTCTCTGGGTTACTGCATTGCTGCGGTGACTTTGCTCAGACATCGTTTTGGCGATGAGCAACAGAATTTTGGGGGAAATGGTCCCATAAAAAAGATAGATGAACAGACACAAACTTTATTCAGTTCCACTCCCCCACAGTTTTTGTGCTCTGATTAGTATGCAAGTTGGCAGCTGGCTGCTTTGCCTCAGTGTTAAACTTGATATTATTAAGAATATGATTTTAGCGGAAGCTCGTACTTGGCGTGTGTTGAAAACCTCAGAAGTGACAAAGTTTACAGTGTGTGCTTGGAGCAAATTCAGCCATGGTGCGAAAGGAAACGGAAGCACATATTCTAACAGTCATGCTGATAACTGGTACCTGATATCAGACTAGAAAATGTGAAATTAAATAAATGTACACACAGACGCAATGCATACGCATTCCAGGGTGGAGCGAGCAACACTGACTGGGATTGTCTTCGGAGTGAGGAGTTTTCCAGTCAGAAATGGCGTTAATAATTAACCCTACCACAGCCCTTTAGTAGACTTATTGAGATGTGCGGCGCACAGTGAGCTGTTCTGCTGTAAAATCTGCCGGCTCTGCCCCGGTGCTGAGCGTGCCGTTTGAGCCGCTGAGCTGTGGCAGCCATTGAAGGCCTCCTAGTGGTCGCTGCATGAACTGCGCAGCAGATTAAGCGCGCCTATCGGCGTGCTGCAGATTAAGAAGAACGCTCTTTACCACTGATCCAACAGGACATCCTGCTGGTGGTAATGTGTGACCCTCCCTGGTTATGTGTGACATACAAGGTTAATAAGAGTGATGGTTTCTTCAGCAGGCTCGGTTTCTTGAAGCACTTCCTTGCCACAGAACCGTGGAGTTAATGTCCCTGCTGGAAAGCGAGTGGGAATTGGAGCCATTTGGACATTTTTCTGGGGTTATGGTTCACTTACGAAGAAGATAATTAGCAAAGCCGCTCTGGGCCTCTGATAAAAACCAGCCTGGCAAAATAAGCACGGCAAACTACTTCAGGAGAAAGGCCTTTTTGTTGTTGCTTTTTATCTTTTCATGCTTAATTTTTTTTCCTCTTCTCTTTTTTCACTGATTAGACATGACCAGCCTTCTAAGTCCTGTGTCATGTAGCTGCAGTGACTGTATGAAATATCACAATGTAATATAAACATTGTCCCCTGTACATGAGAATGAGATTTTCCCTGATGCCTGCAGTTCCTGTAACCTGCGGTCAGGGTCAGCTGCGGTGGTCGACCTGCGGTCGGTGTCAGCTGCTGTGGTTGACCTGCAGTCTGTGTCAGCTGCTGTGGTCGACCTGCGGTCAGGGTCAGCTGCTGTGGTCGACCTGCGGTCGGTGTCAGCTGCTGTGGTTGACCTGCGGTAGTGTCAGCTGTTGTAGTTAACCTGTGGGTGTTGTGTCTGTCGTAGGTGTCAGCATGGGGAGGCTACGTCTTCATCATCAACCTCATCCCCCTCCACGTCTTTGTGCTTCTGCTCATGCAACGCTATAGCAGGAGGGTCTACATCGGTGAGTGACCGCCTGTGTGTGCGTGTGTGCGTGCGTGCGTCTGTGGACATTTCCGTGCCGTTTGTCTAAATGAAAGTGCTGTCTCTCTGTCTAAATGAAAGCGCTGTCTCTCTCTCTGTCCCTCCACTGTGGAGTTTCTCTGGTGCTCTGTAAGTCTGATTGAATGAGCTTTGTTCTGCTCTAGGGGACAGTAATTACTGGGATTGAGAAGGTGCAGGTCCATAATAGGAATGAGTGGGGAGATCCATGTGTCCTGGAACATCCCGCCCGCAGCACGTTTGGGGGAAATGTAAAAACTGAAACGTAGAACTATAAAAAGTTAATAAAATCATCCCTCTAAGAACCCTCCTTAAATGCTTGTCATCAGTTCAGCTGCTTTCTTTTCCCCTGTTAGATGCACACACACAAAATGAATCTCCTCCATCAGTAACCCTGAAACTTGTGGTAATGAAAGCCCAGAGACTGGAAGGGGGCCATTTTTCCTGCTCTAAATATTTGCCGGTTCAGCTTCTCAATGAAATAATAGACTATAGTTCCTAAAATGGGTCTCTAAATGGGTAGCGTAGCGATGGAAGAGTAAAACATTTTGAATAAACTGTCTAATGTTTGTTCAGAGTCCTGTTTGCTTTAAAGGAATGGGAATAGTATAGAGCACTGCAGTGTTAATTCCATTTAGGGTTTTATTAGATACTGAATTTCATTTAACTTGTGCTGAAGGAGCAGGAGGAAAAGGCTGCTTGATTAATGCTTCATATTAGGGGCTTCCGGCCCTGTTCTGGAAAAAAACAGCGGTCCATAGCCCTGCTCTCCGCCTCTCTGCCCATGCCATCAATCACTGGACGCCGCCTACCAGCTTGAGCACACTAATTGATTAGATTCAATGTGATCGGGGACGGGTAGGAGCCCGGCGGTCTGTGACCACCCTCTACCTCATAGCAACCGCTCCAGTTGTAAGCCCAGACTGTGCTGGGTTTGAATCCTCTTACTCTGCTGGGTTTGAATCCTCTGGTAGTGCTGGGTTTGAATCCCCATACTGTGCTGGGTTTGCATCATGGCATTGCCTTGCACCAGGAGAGGGTCGGTCTGTGAACTGAGGATGGGCGAAAAGGGGCAAATATATACGTGCGTGCGTGCGTGCGATATATAAACACAAATACACAAGTTCTTCTTAACACCCACACAGCTGCATTCTGTACCACTTGGAGACTTCATGGCTGCATTACTGCAGTCAGATTGTAATGCATTACAGTAGTCCAGCTGAAAGGTTATAGAAGTACAAACCATTTCTTCGGCATGATGCGGGGACAATATCTACCTCAATTTATGTATACCTCCTCAGGGCCTGGAAGGAGAGATCTGAGGTCATAGTCATACCAGGATTTTTAACAACTGCCTCAGCTTTGACAGCAAAGCCATCTAAAAAAAATTAAGAATTTATTTCAGTGGCCGGCTACCAATATCAGGAATTTTTGGGTTATCCAGGCCTTTACGTCTTTAAAACAGGCCTCTATTTTAGCAAGCTGGGCGTCTAATACTGGCAATTCAGCACTAACAGTGAGGTCTGGCTCATGGTCCATAGATTTTTTTAAACTAAATGCACGCACTCATGCGCACATATGCATACATGTACAAGCTGACTCAAAACAGATCTCACAGTTATGATTTGGCTCCCAGGGTTCCATCTGTACCCACTCAGCGTTTAATCGACCAATGACAGAGCTTTGTGCTGGAATTAGTTTGTCCTCTGAATGCGATTGGGTGAGAGCAAGTGAATTTCCGCAGTGGATCATGTAGGCTGCGGGCTGACATTTTAGTTAGCTTCCATTACTGAAACTTATTTATTTACTGAAGCCTTCATTAACTGCAACTTCTTTGATTACTTCAATTATTTCAGCTGCTTCAATTACTGAAGCTTCTTCGGTTATCATTCAGTTGATTCAGTCATTCCCGCACTAACACGAGAACGGGCTCCATGCGATGGTGCTTTGTCATGCATAGTTGTGCGGATAACAGTGATGTTTTGCTCACCTTTAGTTTTCACATCTCATTTTTCTCCGCTTATTCTTTTTCTTTGGACCCATGGGAACATATTAGATGCTGTGCCGTGTTCAACAAGGCTCCCTGCGTCCCTGACAGGTTGCAGTGACACAGACGTCCATTGAATGAAGATACGACAAAAGTGCACGCAGTATTCATTCGCACACTGCCTCTTTAACAAAGAGTTCTACGCAGCAATGTCTCTTATGACAGATTTTTCACATTGATGTTATTTATTATTGGCAGATGCTCTTGCCCATAATACACCAGGCTAATGTGACTAGCATATAATAAAGGCGTCTAAGATGAATTGCATTTGTGTAGTGCCTTTCGTATGCTCGTCTCAAAGCATTTTACTGTGAGTTGGGAAATTTGCCTCGTCCAGCACTAATGCGTAGCCCCCATCTGTGTGATACGCAGCAGCCATTTTGGCCCAGACTGCTCACTACATATCGGCTGAGGTGCAGGGGGAGGAATTATTGAGCCAGTTAAAATGGAAGATCATTATGTGGCAGGATGAGAGAACCGGGTTGAGGATGATAAGTACATAATATGCAGGCTAAGGCTAAGTACATAATATGCAGAACCTAATGGCAGTCCCATAAACGTCAATGGAGACGGGCGAGGATGACTCTGAAGCAGGGAGCGGAGGAGAGAAAAATAATGATTAGGGGGTTCTGGTATGTAGATGAGCAGAGAGTAGGAGGGATAGTGGTGCCTGTGTGCAATAAGGAAAACCATGGCAGAATGAGGTTATAGCAGCATAGCTAGAGGAACTAGAATCAAAGGACCAACAGTCACGAGGGAAGCCCTGAGACAGTCACCACCAGAACATGACTGGATCAACTTAACACAGAGATACCATGCATAAGACAGCACTGACAGCTGAGTCTACCAGAGGCTCTATGGCTTACGTCAGCCGCCCATCCATGTCCCTCTATAGGATTGGCTAAAAAGAGAAGTACATTTTAAGCCAAGATTTAAATATAGCCTGCACCTCGAACATGAACAGGCAGATTGTTCCATAGGAAAGAAGCACGACAGGAGAAGACCGTACCGCTTGAATGTCCGTAGAGAGAGCAAGAAGTGAAACTGATAAATCAAACGACTAAAAAAGAAGCACTGTTTGGCTCTGTGAACGACAGGTGCTCATTAGTAAGGCGGGTAGGCAAACAATAGGGGACAGAATCCTTTGGAAAACAAAAATGTGAAAAAACAAAGTGTGTCGCCAAGAAAAGAAAGACCGAGGCATTCTGTCACTGGGTGAAAGAAAATGATAAAAAGCCTTTATTAAAATGGCTAGAACAGGGCAATAAAATGACCAACGCGTATCGACACTAGGTATTCATCAAGGTGATGAAAACAATAGGTGGCACACAGTATATATAAGCCACACCTAATTACTTTCCTCATGCATCTAATTGCACAAAGAAACGGGTAAATGCACATATTATACAAGAGTGGGAGCTATAAAGAACCCGCAGAAATAGGCTGCAATTATAGAGGCTACAATAAAATAAAACTCTCCAATCAGCGGAAAAGGATCAAAATGGGGAAATTTAAATGGTACCAGGCTGACGATAAAGACGATCTTGTGGATACTTGGTCTCACAAACAACCACGCCTCTCCTATAGGAGCAGCAGGAACAAACGAGCGCGCTCGGTCTCGTTTAACCTACCAGCCAGTAGTGAGGATGAACACACCAGTGATGGCCCTGAAAGTGATGCGGGCAATGTTTGAGGCTTCCAGTTACCAACAAAGGTCCTTTTGTATACGAAAGGCGAGTTGGGGGAGGAAGAGGACGCATGGACTTTAACCAGAGCCAACGCGTCACTCGCAGTACCCAGCCGAGAGCGAGACAAGACAGGAAAGTGTAATTAATATCTTGGGCAACCCCCTCTCACACGGTTGTCTCTCCCTGTTGTCTAAAGGCCTTAGCTTTGCACCTACCTATAATGTAAATGAATCTGAGACCAAGGTTGACTTGTTCCAAGTCTATAGAAGTTTGCATTTAAACGTTTGGAGCAATCAACTCTTACAACATTTTTTCGAGTTGTAATATTTAACTACGCAATATTTTTTTAAGTTTTGCACAAGCTCTGCCAGTTGTTCAGACCTAAATCTAAATACATTTTCTCCCAGTTTCTCATAATGTTGAATCCTTTTTCAAGACTAAACAAGGTCCCCAGAGGTTTAACCTTAGTAAGGAGGAAAACCCCGCCCTTCGTTGGCTTTCCAATAATGACAGACTTTTAATTCGCAAGGCAGATAAGGGAGGGGCGGTGGTTATTTGGCGGAGAAACCAGTATATTAAGAGGCCCAGTGTCAGCTATTGGACACTGAGCATTATACCTCTCTTACATCAAATCTCTTGGAATAAATGAAACGCAAACTGAATCCATTTAGCCGTTGGCCAGAAATGGATTACTGAACAGAATTTCCTTTTTAAAGAAACCCCTAAATTGTCTCCAATTTATATGTCCAATTTAGAATTGACAATACTCCTCCAAATGAGTTAATTTGGTCATTTTATTGCCTTGTTCTAGCCCTTTCAATAAGGGCTTTTAATGTATTTTTTCACCCAGCGACAGAGTGCCTTGGTGTTTTATTTTTTTCCCCTTGGTGCCGCACTTTGTTTTTTCACCTTTTAGAGGCGTTTTCTTTTCCCAACGATTTAGTCCCTCAAGTGAAGCTGATAGTTTGTCCGCTGATATCCTGTCCCTTGAGTGATTGGGGGAACTGGAGAATGAGGCAAGCAGGTGGGGGAGCTGAATGAGCACTTAGTCCTGGGTAGACGCAGACGGGGGCTTCAGAGATGGGCTAATGGCACATTACTGTACCAGATGTGCAGAGGAATCTCGGTAATGACTTCAAATCAAACCCTGGCAGTGGCAGCTCCTGTGACAGGGAGACTGTGCCACGCCCCCAGCCCAATACACCCCCCCCCCCCCCAATTCAGCCGCCCCCGTTAGAGACCGCCCAAGCCCTTCTGCACTTGTGTTTTTCACAGACTCCCTCCTGTCCTGTCTTTAGAGCATCCCATTAATTTGTCCCCGTGCCCCTCCTTTCTGCAGGAGATATTTATTTGGCAGCGCCCCCGTTGGCTGCCAGTTTGGATGCAGCAGATGAGTTCATCAACTGCAGAAGGGCCCTGGAGCTGCACAGCGGATCAAAGTGTGGAACTTTTTCTGCTCTTTATTTGCAGTCTTCCTGCAGATGCACTCAGATTCCCCCTCAGAAGGCAGAGAGGCTGCAGCCTGGCATGTTTAGTGCAGTGAGTTGGGGACCGGTAGGCCCGCACGGAATCTGCGGGCGCAGAGAATCCGATGAAATTCCGCGGAATTTGAACGTTGTGAAATTTGTTGTGTAACACGTAGCGGATAACAATTAGAAAATCAGATTTAGGTTACTACTGAGGAGCTAAGGAGGCGTCATTTATCTACAATTATTACGGCAAGGGACATGGCAAATAAATTCCCCAATGTCTTTTAAATTCACCCTGCAGATTTCCGCAGATTTTCCTCTTGAAACACCGCAGAAAACCAGAAAAAAGATTCCATCTGGGCTTAGGGTTTAGTGTGTGCAGGACCAAGAAGACACTGCCTAGCTGCCTAGCCGAAATGTACCTGTGTGTAGTTTGTAAAATTTAGATTCACCATTATTTCAGCTGTTTTGTTCCTTTGTTGATGGTACAGGTTGGCTAAACAACAAAAGGTTTGTTACCTCAGAACTCGCCCTCATTCTGCTTCTCTCTCTCCCTCTCCCCAGCCTACAGCACGTTCTACATTGTGGGCCTGGTACTCTCCATGCAGATTCCTTTTGTGGGCTTCCAGCCAATCCGAACCAGCGAACACATGGCAGCGGCAGGTAGGATTTCTCTGATGTTTATCCAATGTTTGCCGTTAAACCGAGCTTCTCCACAGCAGGGGCTGCCCTTTAGGAATTGCAGCCATATTGTTCACTGCTGCATAATGAAATATTCAACGTGTAATCTGCCCCCACTTTCAAAATCCATTTTTTCCCCCCAAGTTGCTGAATAAATCTGTGCTTTTCCACTGTAACCGATGAGTGTTGCTCTGTTCAGTAACAGGGCTGCCATGCATCTACTTGACTCTGTCTGTGAAAGGAGAGTATAACCCCACTTCCCCCCAAGGTGTTTAATGCCCCCCCCCCCCCCAATTTGGAATGCCCAGTCATCAGTATTCATTGTTGTAACCTCTGCTATCAATTCCAGAGAACGCAGACAAGCATGTACTCTCCTCTGAAGCATGTGCGCTTAGGCGCTGCTTCTGAGGTTTGCAGGTCGGGCTCACGCAGACTAGTCGGAGGGAGATACTTCATGCGCAGTTTAAACGGCGGACTGCGACCAGCAGGGGTTGCTGGTGCGCAACGCGATGCTATCATCCCAGCCAAATGAGTCCCTCCCATCCCTGGGTGATGTACAGCCACAACAGTGCACTGACCTTCCGGATTCCGGACCATCCGCGGACCTGGACAGTGCCTTGACGAGATGAGCAATCCAGCAGCCTCTATAAAGAGGAGTTTAATCCCACCCCCTTCTGTGAAGGGCAGTTTAACCCCAGCCCCCCAGATCATGTGACCTGTCCCAGGTGTGCCCGACACTACTTTCCCTTTCCTCTGTACAGGTGTGTTTGCGCTGCTGCAGGCCTATGCTTTCCTGCAGTACCTGAAGGACCGGCTCACCAAGCAGGAGTTCCAGACCCTCTTCTTCCTTGGAGTGTCGTTGGCTGCTGGCGTAGTCTTCCTCACCGTCATATACCTGACTTACACAGGTCAGTCCGCACCTTCTCACATAAACTTTGTTATCTACTCCATGCGATGCCTGGTAAAGTCTTACTGTCATAGCTTAGCCTGGCCCAGTAAGTCTACATGGCAGGTGAAGGACCTATAGCACGTGCCTGGACTGCAGGCACTCTCATTGCTTTCACACCAGCCTCACACCAGCTCTCTGTCTCGGCGAACCTCACGCCGGCATGGTGCTGAAGAAGCTCATTAGCGAATGTGCCCGTGTTCTGCTGTAGCTTTGACGCTGGTTTCATGAGCGCCGAAAGCTTTGATGTAACCAGGCTCGCAATTACGCATGGGGCACCAGCGAGAAGCTCCCAGCTATTTCAGCCTGGCTGTCTGCTCAGGAGAGCGCACTGGACCCGTCAGGACGGTGTTATTTTCCAAATGGCCGGAGTGAGACTATGTTCCCCCTTTGTGTGTAAAACAGCTCTGTGGTCATTCATCACTCCATACCAGCAGTGTTTTAGTGTGATGGGCCTGACATCTCATTAAGGGATTCTAAGTGCTTTTTCCTTAACCTTTATTTCATGCTGCCCAGATAAGCCCTGAAACGTATTACTTTAGCTTAAAGAGGCAAATTAAAAAAAGACACCCCAGAATGCATTGCGCTGGACACAAGGACTGTGAAAGAGCTTGGGACATGTTTCAGCAATGTATTGGTTTATTTTTGTGAGCATGTGTGCATGTGCATATTAATGCAGTTACTGCACTTGTAGCCAGGGGTTTGCATGTATAGAGCCTATGCCTTTAACAGATAACAGGTTCTAACCTTGCTTCAGTGAACACTGAGCTGGAAAATGTGTAACAGTATAAGTAATGAAGTGTGTCTTATGCACCTGATGACTGTTAACAGTGTGCTTGTGCTGGTTTGTGTTTTATGTAGGTTACATCGCCCCCTGGAGTGGCCGCTTTTACTCGCTGTGGGACACTGGGTAAGTGTGCCCCTGAAATACTGTCACTTCATCCCTGGCTTAGTTAATGCGCATTAAAGTTCTGTAGAACTGTTCATTCAGGGGCTCAGAGGGATAAATTTGGGATAAAGCTGAAGAGTCCTGGAATATATTGCAAATATAATTTTTACTTAGTTTTTATCCATATAATGTATTTTAAATTGGAACTCAGGAGTGTAGTTTCCCTTTTTAATGTGTCTCTGCCCCCTCTCCCCATGCCCTAGATACGCCAAGATCCACATTCCCATCATTGCCTCGGTGTCGGAGCACCAGCCCACCACATGGGTCTCTTTCTTCTTCGACCTCCATATCCTCGTCTGCACCTTCCCAGCAGGCCTCTGGTTCTGCATCAAGAACATAAACGATGAGCGCGTTTTCGGTGAGCACTCCGTCACGGGTCACGGCTTAGGGCAGCGGGGGTGAGACTGGTCAGACTGCGCCAGCACGCTGGAACATCTTCAGTAAAGGACATTATAGGCTGTGATAAAGTAGCTATAATTGCCTCGCCAACATTAAATTGCTTCGAAAAAGCGTCTTACAGATGTGATTCTGTGTTGCTCTTTGTTTCTATGGAGATTTCAGGTAATTGCAGTACCATTGTATTGCTGGTACAACTTTTAAATGTTATTTTCTTTTTATCTGGTGTGCAACCATTAGTGTGGCTGAATTCGCACACAAAGGTTGCGGTGAATGATCTATGGTTAGAGACGAAAGGTAGAATCTATCTTTCGTCTGCTTCTAAGTAAATGGCCTGGTAATAATTTACCATGTCGATGTTGGTGAAAAGCTTTGAAATAACAATTGAGTTGTTTTTGTATCTCAGCATGCTACTTAACTAGAGCGGCATAAGCCCTTCTGTTTTATTGACTCTTGTGAAGAGAAATAGTCACGTTTTCATCCCTCATCTGTCTAAATCAGGGGGCATGTCTGGTCATTCATCAGTATTTAATTAACCCAGCAGCACATCACAGGCTTGATTCAGCTTTTGCCCACGTCTTTATAATGAGGAAGCAGAGAGACCTTTATCCATACTGTGTGTGGGTACATCGTGGTAGAGAAATTCACAGATGTGAAATGCGGCAATTCAAATCATCTTATTGACATTTCAGTTGCCCTCAGTCTCTATACATACATATATATATATATATATATATATATATATATATCGTTTCATTTTTTAAAAGCCTGGTTACCTAACTAAGCAGGCTGCTAGCACTTATGAAGCTGTGTCATTTTAGCGTAATGGTTAATTTGTAAAACTATATCAACAGCGAATCCGGCCCTCAGACCGCTGGTTTTGTCTCTAACAGGGAGAATGGAAGAAGTGTTTCTGACTATACTGGGTCTTTAATGTATGTACAGTAATGAGTTCTCTGTGCCATTACTAAAGTGGGCCTCGTCGGGTACAAGCCCCCGCTTTATACTACAGAGGTTAGGAAGTATGGACATTCTCTGGACTCTGAGAGCAGATTTAGGGGCTTTTAAATTACGTTATTGAGAAGTAAAAACCATGTCAGCAGAGTACTTTCAGATCAAACTGCAATTCAGCAGGTCACCTTCCATTAATCCAAAATAAATGTTTGGGAGGATGTCCATGCCAGATGGAACGAGGTAAACTCCTGCGTGCTGCTTAAGAAAACTCATTAACGGACACCCTTGAAGGGGTTTCCTGTCACCGTGCCCGTTTTGGGCATAATGATGACATTGTAGAGCGAGGTTTGTTTTGTTTAATAGCAATAAAAACGGTCCTGTCACACAGGAGTGGGATGATAGTGGCTCTGGCTTCATTTCAGGAGGCCAGTGAGCCGTTCAGTGACTCTCCTTCATCACAAGTGCATTAGAGTAGTCCTTCAGAATGATGGGCTTTTCTCTGGGTTCAGTGGTTCCTGACACTCTGAACTAAGCAGGACAGCAGTTTGTTACATTAATAATGGCAGAATGAGGCCTTATGAACGCCATAGTTCTTCCTGAGCCTAACTAAGGTCAGCATACTCAGCTCTCATCCTAGCCTAGCATGTGTAAATGGTGAATACTGATCCAGGATCAGTGCTGTGCAGTGCTAACCTCCACTGCGCTCCCCCCAGTGGCGCTGTACGCCATCAGCGCGGTGTACTTCGCGGGAGTGATGGTGCGGCTCATGCTGACGCTGACTCCGGTAGTGTGCATGCTGTCGGCCATCGCCTTCTCCAACATTTTCCAACACTACCTGGGCGACGACATGAAGCGGGAGAACCCGCCCGCTGAGGACAGCAGCGATGAGGACGACAAGAGGAACTCTGGAAACCTCTACGACAAGGTGAGGCGTTAGGCGTGGCCACTATGACAGGGTGAGGGGTTAGGTGTGGTCTCTACGACAAGGTGAGGCGTTAGGCGTGGTCACTATGACAGGGTGAGGGGTTAGGCGTGGTCACTATGACAGGGTGAGTGGTTAGGCGTGGTCACTATGACAGGGTGAGTGGTTAGGCGTGGTCACTATGACAGGGTGAGGGGTTAGGCGTGGTCACTATGACAGGGTGAGGGGTTAGGTGTGGTCTCTACGACAAGGTGAGGCGTTAGGTGTGGTCACTATGACAGGGTGAGGGGTTAGGCGTGGTCACTATGACAGGGTGAGGGGTTAGGTGTGGTCTCTACGACAAGGTGAGTGGTTAGGCGTGGTCGCTATGACAGGTTGAGGGGATAGGCGTGGTCACTATGACAGGGTGAGAGGTTAGGCGTGGTCACTATGACAGGGTGAGGGGTTAGGCGTGGTCACTATGACAGGGTGAGGGGTTAGGTGTGGTCTCTACGACAAGGTGAGTGGTTAGGCGTGGTCGCTATGACAGGGTGAGGGGTTAGGCGTGGTCACTGACAGGGTGAGGGGATAGGCGTGGTCGCTATGACAGGGTGAGAGGTTAGGCGTGGTCACTATAACAGGTTGAGGGGTTAGGCGTGGTCACTATGACAGGGTGAGGGGTTAGGCGTGTTCACTATGACAGGGTGAGGGGTTAGGCGTGGTCACTTTGACAGGGTGTGGGGTTAGGCGTGGTCACTATGACAGGGTGAGGGGTTAGGCGTGGTCACTTTGACAGGGTGTGGAATGGGTCTGGTCAATACGATGAGGGGTGAAATGGGTATTGTCACTAGAAGGTGAGGGAATAGGTTTGGTCATTGCAACCTACATAAATCATGCAGAAAACATGCATCATAAACTAAAGTGTGCATCTTCAGTTCTGTATTTCCATTTCTCTTTCATACATGCCTCATTACCCCCACCCCTCTCAGTAGTCCAACCCAAATGCATTCTCAGACACCTTAAAGCAGGGTGTGTCTCCCCCTGCAGGCGGGGAAGGTTCGAAAGCACGTGTCTGAGCAGGAGAAGACAGAGGAGGGTCTGGGGCCGAACATTAAGAGCATCGTCACCATGCTAATGCTCATGCTGCTGATGATGTTTGCTGTGCACTGCACCTGGGTCACCAGCAACGCCTACTCCAGCCCCAGCGTAGTGCTGGCCTCCTACAACAATGATGGGTAAGAGACCGAACACAGTGCACACATTCATACTGTATACACACACACACACGCGCACCGTTACTTTTTTGTCCGGGTGTTTCTGTTATGGTTTCTGAGCTGTCCATGTTTGCGCGTGGCTGTTCTTCAGAACACGCAACATCCTCGATGACTTCCGCGAGGCATACTACTGGCTGCGGCAGAACACAGACGAGCATGCGCGGGTCATGTCCTGGTGGGATTACGGCTACCAGATTGCTGGCATGGCCAACAGGACCACACTGGTTGACAACAACACCTGGAACAACAGCCACATCGCTCTGGTGAGACACATCGGCACCAAGGACTCTCCTCACTTAACACTGACATTTCTCCTTCAAACAGTGCACCTGCTCCTTTAAACTTTCACATTACATCACAACACAGCCGTGTAGCACACGCTCTACCTATAACATTACTGTCCCAGAGGGAAATTCAGCAAGAAAGAAAGAGCTAAAGAGGGTCATGGGAGCCATGATGGACTTTGAAGAGGTGGGTCTTCAGCCTGCATCAGGAGATGGGAAGAGTTTCTGCTGTTCTGACTGTAGTGAGAAGCTCATTCAGCCACCAGGTGGCCACAACAGACAGACGATATGACCTGGAAGTGCAGGGGGGAGGGACCAGGTGCCCAGAGGTAGCAGAACAGAGAGGTCTGGCTTGTGTGGCGGGTCTGTTCTCTTGAAGATATAAAGGTCCCTTTAGCTTCCCGCTAGGCTAGCCTCAGGGTTTTGAATTGATATCGGTAGCCAGAGGAGGGAGATGAGAAGGGGAGTGACATGACTGAGCCTTATTGCGCATCAGATGATCTTCAGCGGTCTGGATGAAAACACTGAAACTTCTCCTGTCAATGTTGTACCGGCGCTTTTATATGAAATAAAACTGCTCTGTAGTTTCAGGAACGTAGCCCTGGCTATAGCTGTGGGGAAAGCCCTCTCTGCTCTCTTAATATCTGCCGTGTCCAACAGACTGTAAAACATCATATTTTATTGCAGAGTTTGGCTCTGCTCTTCTGCTGCCAGGCCTGCCTGCTGTGTGAGAACTGCATAATGCTGGGTTTGCATTCCCTGAGCCCCTGTACCTTTGACATTTGCTAAAATGCCAGCAACATTTACCCTCAGATTAAAACAGCTTGGCGAATGCAGGTTTAAGCGATATGAGCCGGATGCCTTGGCTCCTGGCAGCTATTCTGGCCCTGATGTACACAGTAGGGCTGTCAACTGGACTAGATTTAATTTTCATAATTTATTTAATGAGTATCAGTGGTGACATTTACCAGTAAAACCAATACAATTTTCTGAAGATTCAAAGTAAAACAGCCCTGATTTATTTATTACTTTAGGTATTTTATGAATACTATGCAGTGGACTGCTGTATTTCCTAAGCTCACAGGATACCTTTCTTCTCCCTCCCTCTCTCAGGTGGGTAAGGCCATGTCGTCCAACGAGAGCGCAGCCTATGAGATCATGAAGAGCCTGGACGTGGACTACGTGCTTATCATCTTCGGGGGAGTGATCGGTTATTCTGGCGACGACATTAACAAGTTCCTGTGGATGGTGCGGATAGCGGAGGGGGAGCACCCCAAAGACATCCGGGTGAGAAGCCCCAGTCCTATTATATTGCGACTTTTACCCTTGGTCAGCGAGGGTATTGCGCGCATACATCAGTGCTTAGGAATCAATGGGCCTGGTGTTAATCTGTGTGTGTGTTGTGTGTTGTGTGTTGTGTGTGTCTCCCTGCTTCCAGGAAAGTGACTATTTCACGCCACAGGGAGAGTTCAGAGTGGACAAGGCTGGCTCTCCCATTCTGCTTAACTGCCTCATGTATAAGATGTCCTACTACCGTTTTGGTGAAATGCAGGTGAGCTTCCCCCCCTTCTGCTGTACAACAGCACTGCTACAGCACATCTGCAGGTTCTACTCATACTGGCCTTACTCTACAGGACCTGTACTGGAGGAATGGTCTCCCGGCCATTTTAACAGAACTGTATCTGTGATAGGAGGGCTGACTGCTGTGTAAGCTCAAGGGGTGTGACTGCTGGACTCGTAGCTTCATTGAGTGGGAAAGATGTGGACCGCATGGCCATCTGAAACATCAATGAGTGATGTATTCTTTACATGGAGGTTGGAGACTACTGTAACCTCACTATTCCGTCACACTGAGATTAATGATAAGAACACGGTTCATGTTAATGACAGGAGTGATGAATCTATATTATAAACAGGGGAATTTTGTTTTGGGGTAGTGCGTAGGTCCGCAGTAAAGGCTGTAGTGCAGGTCTTGTCATTTTCAGATGTTTGTACACGTTCCTGTTGTAATTATGTGAAAGGATGTTTAAAAATGAGATGATTGACAGAACATTAAGCTGGATGGAGTACTGTAAGTCTGTAACTACATATTCGTGATTGATTAATCAAAGGCATGTTCAGACAGGTCATTATATCACAGGTTTTATAGTTACCTTGCCAGAATATGACTGTAAACACTTTTTAAAATACAAGCTCATCATTGTAGTATTACAGTACTGTGTTAAGCTTATGAACCAAGAAGAGATAAATGTCTATTTGAATAGTTTTGTTCATGTGGACATGCAGGAAGACTCGTTCTGTTTGAAGCAGGTGACTTAGAGAGAGTGGGCAAGGCTACAGAGATGGGTAGGGCTGTCAGAATCACTGTATAACTGTCAATTATGAAAATCCAAACAGTTAAATTGCCATTATCACAATGTTTTTTAAATATTATTTTTTCTAAAAAAACAAAATTAATTTTTATTATTATTTTTTTTTTATTTTAAACTCCGTCAGAGCAGGTATTCAGTACAGCAGGAAATGTAGGCACCCCTGTTCAGTACTGTTACGCTTAGGTCTATATGTCTTAATTATTTTTATTTTTTTGTTTTATACTAATGGAGTTATCTTAATTGACAGACATTGTGTATGGATGACATCCTTCTCTGATCTCTTTCACTCTGTTGCTTTCTGTTGCACTGTATTTTTAAAAATTCAATAAAAGGCTGTTTCTTTAAGAAACAGTGGAAGTGTACAGTATGCTTAAGCAGTAGCCTAATGAAAAATACTGAGGGTGTAATGAAGATTTATGTCTTGCCGTTAGTAGGCTACATAGTCCAAAAAGAAAATGGCTCTAACCAGACAGGATTGGAGCTCCACAATTACATACCCCCCCGCCCGTATAGAACTATAATACCGTTCACGTCACTGCGATGATTTGGGTTAGGATTATTAAATGTCATAATCATAACCGCCCTAGAAATGTAGGGGTGTACTTAATGCACGTTTCCTAGTGCCCTGATTCCCTCCCTCCAAACCGTTCCCCGTAGCTGGATTTCCGGACGCCGCCAGGATTCGATCGGACCCGAAACGCGGAGATCGGGAACAAGGACATCCAGTTCCGGCACCTGGAGGAGGCCTTCACTTCAGAGCACTGGCTGGTGCGCATCTACAAGGTTAAGAACCTGGAGAACCGCCTGCCCCTGGCCCACAAACCCCACGTGTCCAACAGCGTCCCCAAACCCAAGTACGCCTCCAAAAAGGTACGCCCTCCTCTTCCCTTCCCTTTCCGTCGCCCTCCAACCCCTCCCCTCCCTCCCTCCATCCCTTCTCCCTCCTCCACCTCCTCCGCCAAATATCTCCTCGGGGATTTTTTCCGGAGGCATTCAGTAATTCATCAAACATCGTTTTTTGAAGTAGAATGAGGATGTAATTGAATGCTGCTGAAAATGGGAGCAAGTTGAATTTGCATAAAGCGTGGTATTTCTGCACATTTGTAAAATTGAAAGGTATTATCAGCACTGACTTCAGGTCAGGTCTTCAAACCAGTGATGAGCCTTTAATAACAGACATTTCCTTTTGCTCAGTAATGTAGTTAAGAGATGATTTTAAATGAGTGTTTTAGTGTAAATTCAGAAGATGAAAATATACTGGAAGAGAAATTGCTGTAATTCTTTTCTCTCTCTCAATTCAGACTGCAAAGAGGAAGCGTGGATACATTAAGAATAAGCTAGCCCTAAAGAAAGGCAAGAAGCTCATCAAGAAGTCTGTTTAGTTGTTAACAAAGACGGGGAAGTTAAAACGCAAAAAAAAAAAAAAAACTAGGGGGAGGGGGGACAAAAATGAAAAT
The DNA here is from genome assembly GCA_029718625.1 of Synaphobranchus kaupii. Taxonomy (NCBI): domain Eukaryota; kingdom Metazoa; phylum Chordata; class Actinopteri; order Anguilliformes; family Synaphobranchidae; genus Synaphobranchus; species Synaphobranchus kaupii. Next base: position 58,507,169 of record CM056382.1, read on the forward strand.
GCAACGAGAGAAAACAATGTAAAAAAATAAATAAATAAATAAATAAAACGAACACCAATTAAGAAGAACAAACCACCTACATTTATATTGTGAGGAAACCCCCTGATGGTCTTTGCCTTGATCTCTGGTCATGTGACCTGTGGTCTTGTGACAGCCCCTGTGGGACGGGGCCAGCTGTGTCCTGCTCTGCTCCTCAGCCAACTCCCGGTGCGGGGCGGGTGGGGGTGGCGCTGGGGGCGGGGGAGTTCTCTAGTTTTAAGGATAGGGCCCTTGTCTTGCGCTCTACGGTTTTTGTACTTGAATGTCGCGGCAAGGCAAGAACTCTGCTCCACCGAGAGCCGGCAGCAGTTATTTTTGTGGTACATATATTATCATCCTGTAACAACTCAGCACTAGGGGGGGGGGGGGGGGGGGGGGGAATGTTGATGTGGTGAGCCGGGGAGTGATTACACCAAAGAAGCCCTCTGCTCCAGGTCTGTGGTCCACTTGTTACCTTTAAAAAAACGAAAAAGGATGGGGGGAGGGGTGAAATCGATGAAACAGTCTCTGTGGAGTGTATTGCTCCTGTTTGTACAGACAATACGGAGGGCCTCTTACAAACAGGCAGAGCTTTTCTGTGTTCCTGGGTTATTTTAGACTGGTTTGTATTTACACAAACATACTGTTTCAAAACTTTAAAAAAAAATCCAATGTGTAAATATGATATGTAAAGGAAATGCCTAAAAGGGTTCTTTAATATATCTTGGATTATTGTGGTGATTTAAAGTGCTTTTTTCTTTCTTTTTTTATATAACAGAGGATGGTTTGAATAAATTGTTGAATGCAATAATTTTTATTGGGCAAGATGTAAAGGTCATAGATTCATGAAGAATGTGATTTTATTTTAAATTTTTTTCCTCATCACACATTGTATTCTCTGCTGCGTGATAAAAATGAACGATGAAACCATATTTGGAGTAATATGGCATGACTGATTAAGTAATATGAGAGGGTTATGACAGATTATGATAGATTAACGTTTATGGATTAGGATCACTAGTCATTTATCAGATCCTGGAATATGACAGTTTATCGGTTTTGGAACAAGAGATTATGGAGTATTGCAAACTATGTATTACGGAATGTCACATTATGGATTATGGGGTACGACAGATTATGGGTTATAGAATCTCTCCCCATGAGGACGCTGTTCAGAGATTTGAGACTCATTACCGGAAGCTGATCCTCGCTGCTGATCTGTCCGTACAAGCTAGCTTTTCCTCTCGTTATCTTTCCATTGAGATGCCTACAGCAGTCTGCAGAGATTCTGTGTATTTTTGTGCACAATTGTTTATATGTACCTATGCGTGTTTGTCTGCGCGTGCACGGAGGTGTGTACATGTGTGCGTGTATGCCTGTATGTGTGTGCATGCACGCGTGCAAGTGCGCGCATGTCTGTGTATATATTCACACGTTTATGTGCGTGCCTGCCTATACGCGCATGATATATTTTTTTTCTCCTTTATTTTTTTAAAGGTGACAAGGTAACATCCATAACTGCACACCCAACAGGATCCGAGGGCTTTTCATTGTAACCATATACATATTTTTTGTTCGTTTTTTTTTTTCTGATATGATCAACTTTACTTTGCTTGTTCAATTTTTGTTTTGTTTGAGAATTTTATTTATGAGCGCTGTGCCAGGACACAAAATGTCTTCTAGATATGGTCAATGTGTTTATTTATATCAGGGGTCCTCAATTCTGGCAGCCAGGTATTCTCCAATGAATCCAGTTTTATTTTATAACTCTGTAATCAACCACTTTGGTTATTCAGCTAAATATTGAGCCGCTTCATAAATCAGCATAACCTGCAACTCTGGGACCTGGGTTGCGGATCCCTGATTTATATGAATGATGACGAGGCAGGTGGAAGACGCTATCCTATCGCAACATGTCATCTTTTTAAAATGCTGTTTTCCTAAGCCAGTGTGTATCCCATAAATTAAAAAATTAAAGACAAAAGTTATACATTGTATGATTAAAATCATAAATCAAATGGTTTTAGGTACCACCTCATTAATGAGAGGTGGAAGATGTACAATTTCTTTGTTTTTTTTGTTTTCTTTTTCTTTTCCCTTTTTCCCGGCCCTGTTCTTTCTCTGCACATCGATATGGACGGATCCTCTTCCTCGTCGAAGAATCCGACTGATTAGCAGGAAACTGCAAGAGCTAAATTTCCCTGCCCCTGCTCCTTCTGCATTTTCCTGGCACTTAATCTTTTTAATTTCCTACTCCGCAGTCCCCATACAACTGAGTTACCTTTATACGTCTTCTCTAACTCCTGCCCAAATAAAAACGTTGGGTTTATGTAAGAAAAAACATGGTCTTTAAGTGTCCTCAATTCTTCTACTGTTGCAAACGCAGCTGTAAGCCACCCACAAGCCAGATGGCAGTGGCAGTGACGGGCTGTTTGTGTGTTTTTGGAGTATTGCCACACCGCTGTGATTTCACTGTCCCCTGCAGGTCAGGAATAGAAAAATCTAATTGAAATGAAAATGAATAATGAACATATGAAATGTTTTTTATTTTTGTGTGGACACTCCTTAAAGACATTCCTGGATTTCTAATCCGAGGATTGGGTTTGAACTGCATACAGTATGTGGCACTTTACTGTGTGTCTCTGTGTCTGGCCTTCCAGGGGTTGTAGCACATGTGAAACCATGGTAGACCATGCGCTATAGGGCATGGGGAGATATTTTGCTTTCTATTTTTAATCCTTGAATGGATAAGAAGTCTGCAAAAAAAATTAAGTTAAGTTTGAACAAACTCTTTGGCTACAGTGCTGGGGTCTCATTTATAAAATGGTCTTACAATCAAATTGCATCTTAAATAGTGATGTGAATACGTATCTTAAATATGATTGTGTCTTTGTAGTTTATACTAGACGTAGGCTAAGTTAATTACCTGCTGGTTAATTTTATGTGGAGATACTGCAGGTTTGAGGGCTGTGCGTGAATCCCCAAAATAGGCTGTGTTTGTGCTTTAAGAATAGCTCTTTTTTTCTATTGATGATCAATATTAAGCATGAAGAGTGCAAGGCTGAATCCCATTCTCTGGACTCAGAGTCGTGAACTCAAGAGGCATGTTCTCGTCAAGTCCACGAGTGCTTAGGGCTGACCCATTGCAAGGGGTCTTTTCTGACCCTTTACCCTTTACCTGCCCTTTTTGCAAGTCCGCATCAATGCAGACTTGCCTGCCCCCAGAAATATGCCATTAAAGTCTGCAAGTCCACAGTCCACGAGTCCACGAGGGCTCAGTTTGGGGTTCAGCCCAAGAAATGTTTAAATGCAACCTTGTTTAGAAGAAATGGCTGTGATAGGCCACATTCACAAGACGGGGTCATTGTAAATCAAGTTTGACGTGAGTTCAAATTGAAGCTCTTTTGCGATTTATGTATTACAGGTACATAACACCCAAATACACAGCTTTAAACCGTTGTAAGCAACTTTTTTTGGTCTCAGCTATTTTTGTAAATCAAGCATAAGCACAATTTGGGAAATTATTTTAAGATTGTGTTTATGTTCTAATCCAAAAACTAATTTATAAAAATGGTCCCTGATCTTGAAGACCTAGGTATGTGGAACAGTACTGGCAGGTTAGCCATAAAGCGTGGTGTTCTCATTCGTGAAAGCTGAGCAAAGATACTTGCCTTTTAGATGGCTGTTAAAAATAAACACCAGGTGGCAGTATTACCTACCAATTTTCCTACTAATTTTCCTTGTCTTCCCTTATTTTCTATGGAAGCATGACATCTATGCTGACATCTGCAATTTTTCTCTCAATACTAGCAGATATCACAAAATATTGTCTAACATAATCATAAATTGTCATTTTGAAATAACTGATTATCTTGTTATTAGACAAGTTGGCCTAAACGATTTGTGCAGTCATATCGAGGCTGACATCATGGCCGGTTTTATCCGGTAAATCGAGTTTTGTTCTATGCTTCTCATTGTGCTTTGAGATCCGATCATGCTTTTATCCATTTAACATTCAAGAGTTTGTATCCTTGAAGCTGGAGGTCTGATTCATTGCTATGTCTAAACAAACTTGAAGACTTAAATTATTCTTCTCAATGTATGCAACACAACTTCTAGAGAACATGTAATCAACATTTTAATTAAATGAAAATACCTCAACAGTGACTGTATTAAAGGCACATTTCTGTCGTGGAATACTATTAGCCTCTTATAAAGCTTTTCTGAGGCTTGTTTTTGTGTCAACGTATTCATGTAAAACAGCAGCAGGCAGGGTTGGTTGCCATGGCATATTTATTCAACAAAAACACAATCACTTCATCTCCCCATAACAAAAAAAAATAAAAAATACTAAGTGTTGCATAGATTATACACAGGTGGACAAGAGTTTGGTTCAAGCTCTTTGAATACATTGCAGTGCTGTACTCGCTACTACTGAAGTCACACACGCAGATTCAGGACACAGAACGCTGCTGCATTTGTGGGTACACAGGAGCTCCCGCATGGACCAGGTATCCCCATTTCAGGGGATTATATGGGGGAAGAATATGAATTATGAGTTTAGAAAACTCAGACACACCCCTTTGTTTATACCCACTGCCTTCAATACCCACACCTTGACATCACACAAAAGTGCATCCGAGTCCAAATAAGGCAAGACGATGCTCCTCACTAAATCTTATTAGAACAGCTGCGTGAACGTGAAGCACAACAATATTTCTGGATATGCGCATCTGCTAAATTAAAAATGTAATTGTGGCAATATTGCATGAATAGAACATTCTAGAATGTTATATTACAATATAAGGTTATTTGATAAAACTCATTAAAGGTAGGCTATACCCCATTCTAATAATGTCAGGCAGACTACCTAACTGGGCTTCATAATGTCATTCAGGGCCATGTAAAGGATGTGGTACATATGCAAGATAATCACTTGCATTGGCCAATATTTTGGGTTTGAATTGGATGAACCATAAAGAGGACACACAACAGTGATTCACGAATCTAAAAAAAAAAAGCCATGTGAATGAATTTATTCCACAAATGGACTTGCCTCTAATAAAGTAACATTAATAACATTAACAAATGAAGACATGTCAGAATCCAGTCTTGGAGGGCCACGCTGCTGGGTTTCCATGCATTTCAGAACCAGTGATTTGAGTCAGTGATTGGCTAAAGTATCCACACACCTCAGCTTCAAGGCTTTAATTGGCTGATGATCAGAAGGAAACGCATGCAGACACAACTGCCCTCTAGGACTACACTTTCATGCACCTGAATTACGAGAAAGAGTGTAGAGTAGACCAGCTTGTTTCTGGTTCCACTGTGTGCATTTGCTGATTTTTGTTTCTGCCATTCTCTTGATCAATTGAGTCTTTCATTAAACAAGGCAGGTTTGGCTTTTTCGCCTTAAAATCTTAATTTCCCACAAATCTTTTGTTTTCTGGACCCCACAGATTTCACCAGTCTATTATTTTATAAAAACTAATGTGACCTTTCTAAAGGAAGCATTTTCCATGTAGCACATTACAGGAAACTAAAGCATGAGTGAATGTGAGGCATTGATGGCAGGCACAGATATTTCTGACATATAACATGACTTCAAGAGGATAAATCATCTTTCAAATATTGCCTAATTACATACAATGAACAGCTTGTACTATTTGAAGAACAGAGGCGTACATAGGGGACACCAGGACCAGGTTTGAGGACCCCTGGAGTAGTTACTTCAGAAATAGGTGTAATATTATGAAAGGGTAAGGGTTGGGAATAAGGTTAGATCTAGTTCTAAGGCTAGGGTTAAGGCTAGGGGTTAGCCAAATCTTTAGCAAGATCCTTCACGCCAGCACCTTTATTTAAGGAACTACTAATTGTTTCAAAGTGCACAGCTGAGTGCCAGGTTAATCTTGGATCCTTGTTGTTATGGTAGAGAACATCTTACTAAGGTGCCACATGTATACTATATGAAAATGACCCCCTGTCACACTGCCCAGTCCCCCAAACACTGTGAGCCACTTTACTGTGCTACTGTTTACTATTTGTTAAATCCAAGGGGGGTAAATACTACAAACCGTCCACTGTTCCTGTGTTTATAAACACAGCTGAGAATATAGGCAATTATGCAATACTATAATGAGAAAAAACATGATTGAACTGCGCAAGGTGATATTTGCCTTGGTTCTTGGTTCTTGGTGCTGTATGTTTATCTCATTGGGGACTGGAATTCAGTAGCTACTGTCCAGCTGTTATTTGGACAAGTTATTTGGTGTTCACTCAGTGCAGTGTCTCACCTCGGTATGTGCCACCTCTCATAAATCATTACAAATATTTTTTTATACAACACACTTACATTACTTTTGTCAAATATTGTAAAATACTTCAAAATACTGAAAAATATATAATCTGACAGCTATTAAGAAATCCCTTCCAGGGTGGAACATGATTATGACAGGATGGATAGGTTTTATTACTATGCTAATAATTCATTAAGTTCTTCCATAAAAGCTTGTTTTTCTATAAATACCTAAACTAATTGAGGTTAATAAGGTTTATATATCACATGAGTAATACCACAATGAGACCCATGTTTAGAGTACATGGTACATGCATGTGAGCACCCACATGTGTAAGAAACTTTGTAACACTGACTCTCCTAAACTGAAGTCAATTAGATTAATAATAATGTAGAAAGGACAGTTGTAACCTACGTTCCCCTGACTGCAGGCTATTTTGCCATGTTTAAGATTCTGTTCATTCGTTTGTTACTCCGGTGCTCTTTGCACACCAGGGTAGGAGTCTGCCACACAAACTGTGACCTGTACTCAACACAGTAAGTGTGACAGTGTGTCAGAGAGAATTTAAGTAATTTAACGCTGACACCAAATGGATGACAAATGTATACTGCCTTCCTGGAAAAGGGCTTTTTCTCCCAGTATTAGGAGCATCGCTGTGTTATAACCAGTGTCGTATAGTATTGGGAGAAAAGGGCTTTTTCTCCCAGTATTAGGAGCATCACTGTGTTATAAACAGTGTCGTATAGTATTGGGAGAAACTATTTTTGTTTGCTGGGAGCTCTACATCTTTCTCACTATGTTAGCATTGAATATTTTCCTGGGCGACCTGTTGAACTGGGCAGCACATGTGATTGTTATAATAACACAAAGTGCAATGATTACATTCTTAAAGGATTATACTGCACATTATCAGCATGGGTGGCAGGTTTAGTGAACCGACTCCCTTGGGAGGTTTAGATGAATAACGCAAATTCCAGACTTCTGCCCTCATCTACCTGCATTGGGCAAATTGAGACGGAAAGTAGGAGTGGGTTTTTCCAGGGTCCACATTGTAATTCAGTGTGGCCCCTGTCCTCCTCTTGGTTTAATAAATGCAGGGGGAATTCAAGGAAAGTGAAATGACATTCAGTCATCAGGTACCTAAATGGATGTTGAGTTCCTGTGGTTGTGGCTGAACTTTCCAGAGTGAAAAGGGAATGAGTGAACTATCAAAGCTCAATGGAGGGAGAGGAGTCTCCAAAGCATTTTTCATTCTTTTTAATTCTATTTTTTTTAGAGTGAGACAGAGGTTGACGGCTATGGGATCAAATTGTGTAGCTGTTGTGAGACTGAACCAAAAAAGTATGTTTGTTATCTCTACGCTTTATCCAATATAAGTAACTGTCCATCTGTTAGATCGATTGCAGCTGGGCAGCAGTAGCATGTGAGTACAGATGATGGATTTGCAGCTCTGTGCCAATGTTTTTGTACTCCCATATTAACAGAACAGAAAATGAGCTGAGTAAAGCAGAGAGAGTCAATGTGAAATGTGAGTGAAGCAGGAAAATACTGTCTTTGGGAATGTGTGCATGAAGGGAGCTCTGGTTAAAACATTTTTTTTTTAACTTACAAAAAAAGTGGACACGTCAACACAAGTCAAACACAAGCAGTTGTGTTTCACTTCCAGTGAAAATACATCTGTCCACAAAAAAAACCTGACCCAGCACCCCTTCTAAATGCTGCACAGGTGAAACCAAACCAAGCATGGCATAACATCACTGAGCAGTGTATGTAAATGAGGGGTGAAAAGTACTGAACACTTGGATGTAGCTACTTTCACCGTAACAGTACGTGTCTCGCAGGAAGTTTTGGAAATGCAGTTTCAGAGATGATAATCTAGGCACACATGAATTCACAGAAATGTAAGATACCTATTGATATGGAGCTATGACCCGTTAGACCAACAGAGATTCCAATGCAAATTCACAGTCACCAATTGGTCTACTTGAGTGTGCCACCATTTTCATAAATGGCTCACTCAGGAATACTAAATTAAAACTATCATGGTAACCTTACATTTTTAATTCTTGAAAAAATGCATTATATTATTATATTATTATTTTACTACTACAAGGCTGATTCATACTTTGGTACACCTGTGGTTTGTGTTGCCAACCAAAACATCGAAAGCAATGGTGTAGGAGGAAAAATACTTGTCATTTTGGGAGGATCGTATAACCCGTCATTCCTGGTGGATTGTGGAATGTTTGCGTTGGATGGTGGATTGATTTTTATGTTCCCTCTACTTGAAGTGCACGTCACTTTCAACTTTGTGGGGGTAATTAAGGACTGAGAAGAAGTTCTACTGCCATCTTTACTATCTCTTTAGCGGTATTCAAACAAATGCGAGCAGTGTGTGAACACCAATGTGTGAACAATACTGGAAATGCCAGTGGCAAATTACTTCATACAGTATATGTGCAAAACAGGTCTTCGTAAAGTGAAAAATATAAATGCTACACATACATATATATGTATATACACATATGTGTATTTTTTAAAAATCTCCCACTTTTCTCGAAAGTGGAAGAGGTTGTTGTACCAGGAGCAGGTGTAGAAATATAGCCCTGGTGGAGAGGATTCTGGGAACTGTCCACCCCTGTAAGCACTCAGTGCTGCATCCACTCCTGGGTTTGAACACCAGCTGCTGGCTGCTGTCACTTAGCGTCAGTGTCCCAAATAAAACAGGCAACACCCTTTCCTTGGTCCTGCCTCTACTTCCCAGTGATGGCTGGCTGACAGCAGTTCCTGTGTCAATGTGTTTTCCACAGGGGGTTGTGGTACACCCAGCCTTCTCCCTGTGAACCACACACAAGCATATTGCTTTACTGTAACTTACTGACTGTAGACTCATTATAACCAGTGTAACATATTCATATAATCCTTGCACTTTCACGAAAATAAGTATAACATAATCACTGTATACTCAATATACCATTATAATCAGTCTATATGCACTATAACTAACATTATAATCAGTGTATACTCACTTATTATAATCAGCGTACCAAATGCACTGTGCATTCACTACAATCATTAACATTATACTCCCACTGTATAATCACTATATTAATATAACAGTAAATATACAGTGGGAGTATAATTACATGTCCATGTTATGTTTTTGATAAAGACGTGAACACAAATATCTGAAAAATAATAAACACTCCAGGGTCTTGAAAACCAACTTTAATGGCAAAAGAAAAATGCAATATTATTAAAAGTACTCGTATCGGTACTCGGTATCGGCAAGTACCGAAACCTGAGTACTCAGTACTGAAAATCCCTAGTTGAAATGATGGGACCTCAGCTTAGATACAGTTGAAGTCGGATGTTTACATACACTTAGGTTGAAGTCATTAAAACTAATTTTTAACCACTCCACAGATTTCATGTTAGCAAACTATAGTGTTGGCAAGTCAGTTAGGACATCTACTTTGTGCATGACACAAGTAATTTTTCCAACAATTGTTTATAGACAGATTATTTCACTTTTAATTCACTATATCACAATTCCAGTGGGCCAGAAGTCTACATACACTAAGTTGACTGTGCCTTTAAATTTTTTATATTTGGTCGCATATCCTTTGGCTTTGCATGGCATGACTTCCTGATGTCTGTGACCCAACAACATCAAAAGACTCTTGATATCTTATTTTCTGGTACTCTTACAAGCGATACTATAATGTCTCTGCATTTGGATCTCTATGGGAATTGGAGGGTGGGACTAGATTTAGCTGTAAATACTAGGGATAGCTGCTACATTATGGGAAGGATGTGCTTTGTTTTGTCTGTTCTGTAGTGATCTTGATGATGTCTCTGTATGCACTTACTGTACGTCGCTTTGGATAAAAGCGTCTGCTAAATGAATGTAATGTAATGTAATGTAAATTACACTGGAACAGTATGGAACACATGGTTGGCTAAATGGCTGCAAGTCATCAAGGGTCTGACATATCAAACAAGCCTTAAATCATCACTCTGCTGCCAGACATACAGTAGATATGGATGGATAACTTGAAGGGTTTCTTCTCCTGACTTATATTTCCATAGAGTTCAATAGGAAAATTTGTCAGGAGAAACAATCCTTAAAGTGATCCATCCATATCTACTGCATATCTGGCAGCAGATTGATGGTTTAAGGCTCGTTTGATACCTCAGACCCTTGATGACTTACAGCTATTTTACCAATCATGTATTTGTGTCATGCACAAAGTAGATGTCCTAACTGACTTGCCAACACTATAGTTTGCTAACATGAAATCTGTGGAGTGGTTAATGACTTCAACCTAAGTGTATGTAAACATCCGACTTCAACTGTACCTACGCTTTAAAAAGTGCTTTCAGACACAATTGATGATGAGAAGCACCATATAAAGTGTAAGTCACTCTGGATAAGAACATCTGCCAAATGCCTAAAAGGTAAATGGGATGAAGGGAAAATAATATTTCATGGTGACAGAGGACAGTGCCTCACCTCTTTGATGAAGTGTTGGGGTTTCCAGGGCGTGTTGCTGGCAGCTCTCTGTCTCTCCTCGCTTCGCTGACGCTCCTCCAGGAGGTGTTTGTGTTTGGTGGCTGTATCCACGTTCCCCTCTTTCAGCGCCTCCGTTACTGGGTGCCACAGCCTCCTGAAACACAGCGCATCATCACACCTCATTACATCATCCTACCATACTCACAGCACGGTACTGTTTACTACTGTAGTATACTGCCTACTTGATGTTGGGTACGAAGCCATTAGGGGGAGCGGTAGCTCTTTGAGAGAAGGTTTGAACCAATCTGCCCAGTGATGAGTACATGTTGTTTGAAATACAGTAGACCAACATAGCTACAGAACTGTATAGCAGTCAGATATAAAAAACCTACTACTATAAATACCTGATAGTGTAGAGAGCTGAAGTTTGGCTTGGTGGTGCTCATTTGAATTTCCTGTCTTTTGCGGCTTTTGACCAAGCCAAACTTCTCACTTAAAACATTGTTTTTTGTTATTATTTACAAAGAGATAGAACAATAGAGTCCCTACTGTCCCCTAACAACTGCCCTGTGTTCACACACACACAGAGTAATGCCACATACACATACACAGACATTCAAGGGTGAACTCTTTACCCAGCACACTAAGGAACTGTGAAGCAGGCTGAACTCATGTGGCCTTTGAGTAAAACCGGCGGAAACTGTAGTTGGCTTGGAAACTGATCTCCTTTTAACAATGATCTTCACAATAAAGGACTTAGGTGGCAGCCAGCCAATCCTCACATTGCAAGAGAGGGCTGGCAGCATTATAATGAAATTCTCTGTTTTTATTGCACTCACGCAGGGACCACGAAAGCCAGTCACTCTAGTTCCTAATAAGGAGGCAGTATGAAACAGTTGGACAGAAAGTGATTATGAACATACTGGGATGAGGGGGAGAAGCCTGTGACATTGGTCACACCAACATATCATTTAGCATGCTATTTATCCCGTTTTTACATAATCAGCTACAGTCAGTGGATAAGAAACCGCCAGAGGTTTGAGGTGAACTCATTTTCCAGGTACAGGTTCGCTCTTTGGCTCCAGCTAGACGGGCAGGACTAAGTTCAACAAAATGACCATCTGTAAACCTGTTTCTTTATTTCTCATGTTAAGTCTGTTGTGTTTGTTGATGGAATGTTCTGCTGAACCAGCTTAATAGATTAACTCACATACACAGTCCTTTGAAAGGAAGTAATGTGCCAATATAAAACCTTTCAGTGGAAGCCACTGCTCCACGGGGAGGTTAATTCCTGCTTAGAGGCTAGCCTCTGCATTGTGATGTTTTAACAACACATTAGCAGCATAGCATAAAGCATAGCCGCTCACCCTGTTCCCTCCCTCACCTGATAGCAGGACCATTTCTGAAGGCACCCAATTACCAATAAAATTGCCATTGAATCGAAGCAACAATAGAACACAAACATACATACACCATTCAGGCCCCTTGCTCACCGAGACTCCATCAGACCCTGCCTCTCCACTGGCCGGATCTTCTTCTTGGTGATAGGCAGTTTGGAAGTGTCAATCACTTTGGTCTCTCCACTGCTATAGGTAAACTCCAGTGTTCCGTTCCACTCCCCCTGTGCTTTGCACACAATGGTATTGGTGGGGTTGTGTTTGACTTCCGCTGTCACTCTGTGGTCAGAGAGACACTGGGATCACTTTGGAGAGTCAATGGCAATCCAAGAATCATTAATAAATGTAATTTAGGATAAAAGCAAGAAGTGTTAATCAACACAGAATAAGAAGTTGAAACACAATATTTTGGGAATTGTAGAACACAAATTCTGGAGAAAAAGTCTTCTTTCAATAGTAAAAAGTAGTATGACGGAGCAATCTTTGACCGCAATGTGAAATAGCTTATTTGCCTTTAAGGTAAGAGTGCATTGTTTGAAAGGCACTCTGCTTGCTCTTCATGTAGGCTGTCTCTGTTCTGTTTCTTCATGGTTGAGCATTACAAGGACCTCTGAGGATGGTGCACTCCTCGATGCTGCCCTGGGAGCTAATTCACACACCGATGGAATTCGTTTGTTAATGTTTGGTCTTTTTTGTTGTTTTTCTCCCGGGCTGAGCACCGCTGGCGTCTAGTTTTTTTTTTTTTTTTTGTGACTGCCGCTTCTTCCCGTGCCTCTCTCTCTCTCTTTTACGTTTTTGTTTTTGTCCGTTCGTCTTCATCTGGATTGTCTGTTTAAACTCCTCCGTGCCCTACTCCTGGACTCTGCCCTGATCACGCTGAATTTCACCGGACTACCACCTCATACTACTGGATTACAAACTGCATTTATCCCTTCCCTTCCCACCCTCTGTGCTCGGCTCGCTGGTGAGTTTAAAATTGTGTTTTGTGAGTTTGCCCTGACCTACCCGCTGCGTGCTGTCGTAACAACAATAACAACTTTAGCCTAGCCGTGCCGGCTGACTCAGCTAGCTTAGCCTGGCCAGGCCTGGCTAAAAATAACAATCTTTGCCTAGTTGTGCCGGCTGCCTAACCCGGTCCCGGGAGGGAGTGGTGACTCCCTTGCTGATTCCGTGGTTTTCTGGTTGCTGTGCACCGCTGGCCCAGCTGTGTCGGCTACCCAACCTGGTCTCAGGAGGGAGTGGAGACTCCCTTACTGATTCCGTGGGTTGTGTAGCTGTCTCAGCTAACTTAGCTAAGCTAGCTCTGCTGGCTTGGCTGGGTTGGCTGACTCAGCTGGCTCGACCTGGCCTGGCTCTGCCGGCTGACTGGCCTGCCTCCTCCAGGGGAGTCTCCACTCCCTCTCTTCCAGCTGCTGGCCTGGTTGCTGGCATGGCACGGCTGGGCTACCATGCCCAGCGGGTTGGGTCTCAGGGACTCCAGCACAACAGCAACAACATCACCCCCCCCCTCTGCCTCAATGCTACTCAACTCGTAGCCTATCAGTTACTACTCACTGCCTATCTATTCCCTGGATTACTCCCCTCTACACTCATGTCTCAACTTGGATTTCCACTCTTCCTACTGCTGTTTTTTTCCTCTGGACTACCACTTTTTTCACCTACCCCCCCAAGTCCTATTTTTGCCCCTAGACACACCTATGCCCCTTCAGACCTTCATGCACTGAACAACAACCACCGCCTCACTACCGCTGCTGCTACCGCTGCCAGTAATGCTGGCATCCTCAGCCGCCGCCGCTACATCCACCGAGGCTCTGGCCACAACCGACACCGGACTCTACACTATCCTATAGGCACAAACATCCCCTCACTCTGGACTAATTCCCGCCCCCCACGTCAACACCACGCATCGCACCTCTAACCTTAGCAACCTTCGTTCCCCCCCCCCAGCCCCTCTATCCATCTCCTTCGCACTGCTGAACACTCGTTCTCTCACCAACAAATCACCTGTAATTTCTGAACTAATACTGGACAATAACATTGACTTCCTCCTCCTCACCGAAACCTGGCAACAACCCTCCGACTACTACGCACTCAACCAGGCCACCCCCACCAACTACAGCTACATCGCCAAGCCCCGCTCCTCTGGCCGCGGGGGGGGCATTGCTGTTCTCCATAAACAATCCCTATCTGTTACTGAACTGGACCTCAACCTCCCACCCATGTTAACCTTTGAATATCTTGCTCTCTCCCTCCCCAACTCCATCACTGTAATACTACTTTACCGCCCCCCGAAGACACACCCCTCTTTTCTCTCTGAACTCTCTCAACTCCTCACCATCGCCTCTTCTCTCTCCAACCGCCTCCTGCTCACTGGCGACTTCAACATCCACGTTGACCTTCCAAACTCTCCCCTCACTCCTGACTTTCTCTCCCTCCTGGACTGTTTTCACCTCACCCAGCACATCAACTTCCCCACCCATGCCAAAGGCCATACCCTTGACCTTGTTTGCTCCTCCTCCCTTCCCCTATCCAACCTCCGCCCTCTCCCCTTCCCACTCTCTGACCACCATTGCATCCTTTTCTCTGCCCCTCTCCCCTCACCCCATCACTCCACAAAACGTTCAATCTCCTTCCGTAATATTAAGTTTGTCAACCCACTAATTCTTTCCCAGCTCATTTCCTCTGCCCTCCCCCCCTGACTCGGCCCCCCCCCTCTTCACCTGACGACTATGCCATCTTACTTGACTCCATCCTCTCTGATTCCCTCAACTCCATGGCCCCCTGGAAAACCATCACTGTTTCTTTCACCACCTCCTCCCCCTGGTACACTTCCGAACTTCGCACTATGAAGCAAACCGGTCGGCAGCTGGAGCGACTCTATAAAAAAACCCACCTTACCGTCCACGCTGAAGCTTACAAACAGCACATCTCCTCCTACCGCGATGCTCTCCTTGCTGCCAAATCTGCTCACTACTCCACTCTCATCAACAGCACAAATCGCAACCCCCGGATCCTCTTTTCCACTGTTAAGACACTACTCCAGCCCCCCGACAATAACCCACCCTCCTCCACTGACCTCTGCAACTCCTTTCTCCACTCCTTCAATAATAAAATCTCCCAAATAAATACCTCCCTGACTGCCTCCATCACTAACTCCTTCACCCCCCCTCCCCCGACTTTCACCCTCCCTGATCGCCCACCTACCCCCCCCCCTCACTGCCTTTTCCCCTGTTGATTCCTCCCTCATCTCTGACATCATCACCGCCTCCAAGACCACCACCTGCTCCCTCGACCCTCTCCCCACTACCCTAACTAAGACCTGCCTCCCCGTCCTCATCCCCCACCTCACCACCCTTTTTAATCAGTCCCTAGCACTCGGTCATGTTCCCTCGGCCTATAAACTGGCCGCTGTCACTCCCATCCTTAAAAAGCCCTCCCTCGACCCAACCATCCTCACCAACTACCGCCCCATCTCCAACCTACCATTCCTGTCCAAAACCCTAGAACGAATTGTCGCCGCCCAACTTCACTCCCATCTTCAGTCCCACAATCTCTATGAACCCCTTCAGTCTGGTTTCCGCCCCCTCCATAGCACTGAAACTGCTCTTGTCAAAGTCACCAATGATCTCCTCACCTCTGCTGATTCAGGTGCCCTTAACATCCTGCTGCTCCTGGACCTTAGTGCCGCTTTTGACACTGTGGACCACTCCATCCTCCTTCAAAGGCTGGGGCAGCTGGGTGTTGAGGGCACCGCACTTGACTGGTTCACCTCATACCTCTCTGGCAGACAACAATTCATCTCTCTCTCCGGTCACACCTCCTCCCTTTCCCCTGTCACGCAGGGGGTCCCCCAGGGCTCGGTCCTCGGGCCCCTGCTCTTCATCTGTTACCTATTTCCCCTTGGTCACATCATCCGCAAATTTAACATGGACTTTCACTGCTACGCCGACGACACTCAGATTTACATTAGCACAAAATCCACTCAGAACCCACCCCTCACCCACATTAATACCTGCATCTCCACAATTAAAACCTGGCTGACCCATAATTTCCTCAAACTCAACAGTGACAAAACTGAACTCCTACTCATTGGCACCAAATCCACACTTTCAAAGACCGGCCCCATCTCACTCACCATCGATGACTCAACCATCACTCCCTCCCCCCTGGCACGCAACCTTGGTTTCATCCTTGACCCCACCCTCTCCTTTGTCCCCCATGTCAGCTCTGTCATCAAGACCTCATACTTCCACCTCCGCAATATTGCCAGAATCAGACACTGCCTCTCCCCCTCTGCTGCTGAAAACCTCATTCACGCCTTTATCTCCTCCCGCCTTGATTATTGCAACTCCCTTCTTACTGGTATCACCTCCCACTCCCTCCATAGACTCCAAATGGTCCAGAACTCCGCTGCCCGTCTACTCACCCACACCCGGTCCCGTGAACACATCACCCCTGTACTCCAATCTCTTCACTGGCTCCCCATCAAAGAGCGCATTAACTTTAAAGTTCTCCTCCTCACCTTTAAAGCCCTCCACAGCCTTGCCCCCCCCCTACCTGACTGACCTCCTCCTCCCCCTCCGCCCCACCCGAACCCTCCGCTCTGCCGCCACCAACACCCTCTTCATACCATTTTCCAAACTCAAAACCTTTGGCGATCGAGCCTTTTCCAGGACTGCACCCCGACTCTGGAACTCACTCCCACAAACCGTCAGAGACTCACCCACACTCCCCATTTTCAAATCCCGGCTAAAAACATTTCTTTTCTCCCAAGCCTACAACCTCCCCTACCCCTAAATGACCCTCCTCCGTTTCTCCTCCCACCCTAACCATCCTCCCCTCTTCTCCTCTCTCTTCTCCTCTCACCCCGTCCACCATGTTATTTTCTGTGAATTTTGTACATGTTTATTTACTGTCCCAGTTGTTTTTTGTTTATTTTGTGTGTTTCCACCAGCCAGTTACTCCACCTTCATCTCATTTGTTACCATCTCTCCTTTTGTCTTGTTGTCTTTTGTGTTTCTGTTCCCCCCCCTCACAAACTCTGTAAGCGACCTTGGGTTCGGAAAGGCGCTATATAAATAAAATGTATTATTATTATTATTATAAAAACAAGCTTGCACCAGATAAAAGCCTATTCCACATTGCAATCAAAGGTCTCTATCCTGTTCGACTTTTGTCTCTCTGACTGCGTGATGACACTGACCCTGGATCAATTTACCTGTTAACTCACGGCTTTTCCACATGGCTGCTCACTGCACATCTGTGACCTATATCTACACACTTGCACACATACACACATACTCAGACTGGTACCTGTGTACTTTCCCTCCATAGAACGGCTTGGTGTGGAATGTGACCGTGGCGGAGTAGCCACTCTTGGCACAGTTGATGGAGACTTTACCACCAAGCTCCACCCAGGGCACAGTGAGGATGGAGCGGGCATAGGCGCATGGCAACGTGAAGACGTACTCCTCATCATGCTCTAGAAGGCATAAGACCCCTGTGCAGGAGGGGCCAGAAGGCAAAGGTTAACCCCTAATAGGTCCTCTCTCACAGTACATTATTGCAGATTACCTATACCTGCACATGCTCAAAAACACTCTGAAATCTTATCACCTGCTAAAATACTATTGAATCTAAGAATAGATTGCATACGTTGCATTATATACAGCATGTAATTTTTTGAAAGCCCACGACCACCCCTGCCAAGACCCACCAGTAGGTCCCCTTCCACCGGTTGGGTATTAAGGTATTTCCACACCAAGGTTGATGAAACAACACAAAAAATGTGAGAAATCTGATCCGAATTTTACACACAAACTATTCAAACTGTGATGTGTTTTTTTGTTTGTTCTTTTTTCTTGTCTTCTTCAAGTAAAACACCACTAATAAAGGAAAATATGGAGTCAACAACTACAAGTAGCAATGATTAAATTACTCTACTGTCCATGAGGAAAAAGAAAAACAACTGTACTGGGTGCATACAATTTTGGAGAGAAGAGAGTATGGTGAGTTGTACCAGCTTGTTCAGGATGTCTGTGGAGAAGTTTGAAGCTCTTCCAGAGATGCTAGAGCCTCACATAAAAAACCAAAAAAGTTTCCCCACTCTATTAATCATTGCCATGTTTGCCTACTATTTAAGCTCCTACTTGTTATTGGTTAGCAAGCTATTTTGTCAAAATAAGGCGAAGAAAATCGAAGGAACAAAATCTAACCAGATCCAAATTTAATAATGACATTAAATAAATTTCACATTTGGTGTGCAAGTAATCATAGAGTAGCCAGGGGTTCAAATTATTATTAGTATGAAGAAACCAGACAAAAAATACCCAGAAGCTCCATGCAGTTATGGTGAATCTGTCTGTATGTTGACTGATGGCACAGCCTGACCAAAACAGGTCGCCTACATTTCCCATAACCCTCCTCCCCTTTTTTCATCATATACAAACATTCCAACTGGCAGTTTCTGACTGGACGGTCACAGACTTGAACTCTGTAACCCGGGTCTGTGGGTGTGGAACACAGAATGGCAATTTTGGCCTTTGTAGCATGGCATTCCATGTAACCCCCCCCCGCTGAGGTCACCTCCCTTTTTTCATCATATACAAACATTCCAACTGGCAGTTTCTGACTGGACGGTCACAGACTTGAACTCTGTAACCCGGGTCTGTGGGTGTGGAACACAGAATGGCAATTTTGGCCTTTGTAGCATGGCATCCCATGTAACCCCCCCTGCTGAGGTCACTCCACTGGCTGCCAGTTGCAGCCAGGATCAGGTTCAAAGTTCTGACCCTGGCCTACAATAGGACAGGCCCCCGCCTACCTGCAGGACTTAATCCAGAACTATGTTCCTGCTCGACCACTTCGCTCTTCTACAGCAGGGCGACTCGCACTTCCCCCCCTCCGTGTCAACGGCTCTCGCTCGTCCCGACTGCGGAGTTTTTCCACCTTAGCTCCTCAGTGGTGGAATGAACTTCCCATTCCCCTACGTTCTACTCGAACCCTGCCTGCATTCCGTCGAGGCCTGAAGACACACCTGTTCAGACTCCACCTTGACTGATATTCTAACCTAGGAATATCAGTTCCCTGTGTTTACTAGTTCCCTGTGTTTTCCTGTCTGTTATAGTTTATAATAGTATTTAGAATAAACTGTAGTATAGCTGATTTACCCACAGCTTACTGTGAACTACAGTCAACGTTCATTACTAGGGATAGCTGCTACATTATGGGAAGGATGTGCTTTGTCTTGTCTGTTCCATAGTGATCTTGATGATGTCTCTGTATGCACTTATTGTACGTCACTTTGGATGAAAGCGTCTGCTAAATGAATGTAATGTAATGTAATGTAATGTAATGCATCCCTCTCCCCCTGGCAGTATGACCCTGTTTCTCTGCTTATGTAAGTGGCAGCTGTCCCATTGTAAAGCATCAGGCCCAGTGAACCAAATGTAACAGCACAGCTGTTTCCTGGGGGTTGGAAGGCTGGTTTGGGGCATTTAAGTGCCCGCTATCACCTGCAGCAGAAGGCTCCTGCACTCTGCATGTCCTGCAGGACTCTGACAGCGCCATGCAAGGATGCAGCAGCAACAGTGAGGAGCCCTGCATGGCACTGCGCCATGATCTTAACACATCATCATAAAAACATTAAAAACATGATTACGATAAAGACGCATTTGTGGCTGCTGCAATTGCTATGATCACGTGTTTTACTAGCATTCTTTTTCCTGTGGCTGACCAAAATCTACTGTATACATTTTTTAAAATAAACTGAAATAATCTTAAAACAGTAATAACATGAATAATAGAATGCTCACAGTGAATCTACGGACAACTAATTTGAGACAAAATCTCATTTGACAGAGAGAACAAGAGTTAACACAGTGCATATGGATTGCTTCCACATGCTTCCTTAGTCATGTGACCTTTCCTCCTCCTTCATGTAACTAGGGTGGGAAGGGAAGGATAAGAAAATGAGAGGGAAGAGTGCACAGTGACAGTGGATAATCTCACAACCCTGTAGGTACAAATAAGGGATTACATGCCATAAGTCATGTGATCTGCAGTCAGAAACTACGGAACCTTGTGCCTCTTCATGGCTGCTCAGTGCTGATCTAAGTTCTACCAGCCAATCGGATTTTAATAGAAGGAGCATGATTTTATTCCAGTGCACATCTGTACGTCTGGGATTTACACGATTACGATGATGTCACCCGCCTTGGCAGTACTCTAGGAAAAAGCAACTAATTCAGCCTCAACAACAGTCATTTCATCTTGGGTTTTCTTCAGGAATTACATATGAGGTTTACAAAGCAAAAGAACATCACTGATGAATGGCAAAGCATATAATGGAATATAATGGAATTCATACAGTTACTGTGAACAATCTATAGCTATTCACTTGTAGCATTGTTAGTTCCAGCTTAAGAGGTGTACTTCTGTTTGAAGTGAGAGAAGCAAAAGCAGCAACCTCTTCAATTTTCCATTTATGTTCCATTTATATTGTGCATGGATCAGATTCATCACAAAAGTAGCATCTATTCTAAAAAAAAGTTTACCATCTAATTCTTTCCTAGCCCTTTTCTGTTTAATATGAGCTACCGATCAAGAGCCATGAAAAAACACACACACACAGACACACACACACACACACACACACAGCCATCACGCAACATTGCTACCAAACTCCCAAACTGATGTGGTATTCCTGCCTTGGCTTATTCAATTTTGGAAACTTCCCCTTGCAAATTATATAATTATGTGGTTTACTGACACTGAAACAGTTGAGTGTATCACATTACTGGACTTAGGGACCCTGTACACTCAGACTGACCTATGCTTGCTTTCACAAAGTGCTGAATTTAAACGGGACCTTCAGGACATATCTGAAAAGGCATAAATTCACCTTTTATACAAATGGTCTGCATTTACACATGAGTGGCGGCATGATTTGAAGGTTGCGTTGCACCATCCAAAAAGTTATAGAAACACAGAAATAGTGTTAGTTTGACTGAACATACTGGGCAGAAAATAAGCCATTACTACTGGCCCAATCCAAAACAGAGCCCTTTGGACTAGCGGACTATGGACTCGCAGACTTTAACGGTGTATTTCCGGGTACAGGCGAGTGCATGAATGGACAAGGGCTGAGGGGTATATATCGTCTGCTATCACCCAACATGTGGCACATTGCTAAGAGATGGAGACACAACCTTACTCAAATTTATGACAAGGGAGGAAGAGGCAAGTCATCCACCACCTGAACCAGACATAGCCTAACAAATACAAGTAAAATGCATCATAGGCTGGTGCATTTCATCGCTTCAGTCCATCATGGAAAGAAAGAGCATGGCTGCGTCCCAATCCAGTTTTTGCTCCACCCTCGTAAACTTCACTTGCAAACTTCACTTGGGGGAATCCCTTCTGAGACCAGGATGTACCCTCTGTCTCCATTTTAGGTGTGAGTCCAATCCGTTAGAAAGCCAAGTGAAGTTTGTGACATAGCCCCGCCACCCTCAACTTTTCTCAAGGGAACAAGTCTGCAAAAGAGCAGACTCTGCAAGCTCATATTACCCAGAATTCACATCAAACTTCCTATTCAGTGATAATCACGTTAATATTTATCGCGGTATTAAAAATTAAAAGCGCATACAGAATGGAAAAGACGGCGTATAGGCAGGTTGATCAAGTAAAAGTTTGCGATTTTGTATTTCATAGTTTAGCAAATTGCTTTATGCAGCATGAGATCGCACTGATTGAGCGTTCCAACCGACAGAGAAAAAATAATACAAATGAAACCAGAATAACATCCAGAATAACATAGTCCAGGTGACTGAATCTGAAATTGCCAGGCTGCTGAGCATTGTATAGATTCACATTTTGTTTGGGGGGTAGCACCTCTTTCAGTCCACTCACCAGATGGGTGTAGAATTCAGGGTACTGAATGCACTGTGCAATTGTGTGACAATATTTACAGCTTTCTTCCACCAATTTCTAGTTTGAATAGTTTCTGTTTTTCAAATTATTTACTTACATCTGCAATTGTTGCCTCTTTCAGATATGTCAGAGCTCCAGAGGTTATCCTGGGTGTTTCAGGGTGCAATGCAAAGGTTGACATGTGGTCTCTGGGGATGTGTGATGGGACAAATGGCCCTTGGGCGCATCCTTTTCCCCTCAAAATGTGAGCTGGAGCTGGCGCACGCCATCTTTGGGACCCGGGGATTGCCATCAGCCCCGGATGCTTGACACGGGCATAAAGACCAGGATGTTTTTTGACAGGATTCAAATCGGTCACGATGCATATGAGTGGAATCTGAGGCCCTGGAATCGAAGGGAACTTGCTTCAGGGACTAAGAGCTTGAGGAGGCGCGTGCCGGCTAAACTTGACTCCCTGGATGCAATTGAGGACGTAGAACATGGCTTCCAGGGAGAAGATACCGTAGAGGTGGCTGACCGCAAGTGCATGGTGGAACTGCTGAATCGAGTGTTGACTCTTGAGCCAGACCACAGAATCACTCCAAACCAGGCACTCCTTCATCCTTTCCTCACTCTGCAGCACCTGAGTGGTTGCGAGCGATATCGCGAGTACTACAACTTCTCGCTGCAGAGGTACAGGGGAGGCAGGTGTGGAGGCATCCTTGGCACCCTTGTTTAGGCATGATGATTCCTCTCAGGAGACTGTCCCTGGAGCCACCCAGGAGGTCCCTAAGAGGAAGAGGAGTTCCCTGAGAGGGGACCCGCCACCCGCCTCTTAACCTGCCGCCACAAGAAGCAGCCAGTGGTCGCTCAGGGTGCGAAAGACAGCCTGAGCCTTGAAGATTCTGCCGTCCCTGAAGACATGCCAGCCAACACCGCAGGGACTAGCCGGGCAGCCCGTAAGAGCATGAAGAAAGAGGTAAGGTCCGCAGCGACTAAAATGTCAGGCGGGTCTGTGAAAGAAATGGATAGAGCTTGTCTAGTGTTTAACGTCGCGTTTGAACATGCCTAAAATCTTGATAATGGCGTACATATTTACTCGCAAAGTAGAAATACTCTTGTGCCCACTCTTGTTACAGAAGGGAAGCAAGACAGAGCCTGCAAGTTCGTCTGATAGCTGGGAATCTTCCACACCTCTCAGCAGCTCTCTGGAGGTCCCTGAACGCACTGAGGAACGCACTGAGGAGCCCCCCAAGAAGAAAGGCTTCCTGAGGAGGTGGCTGCAGACATTCTCCGGCTCCTTTGGTGGGTGCCGGGGCAAGAAGTCGGTCACCACTCAGGATAGCAATGTCAGCCTGTAGGGGTAGGAAACTCTACAGATGCTAAAGATGGAGAAAATGGCCAGGTAAATCATGGTTATTGTCCTCAATTGCTGCAAAAGAAATGGTTTTGAGATTTTTTCAGAAATTTTCGTTATTTTCAATAGGAACTGCTGTTACGCTTACAACACGTTGATAATGGTGCAGAAGACCAATAGAAATAGCCTCATGCAGTTTCCCTTGTTTCAGAGAAAGCTGCATTAACCACTTATTGCTGTTTCACAGAGGCAGGAATAATCTTATACCAGGTGAGGTACAGAAGTTTGGATGGCAGGACTACGCCCCAGGTTTTCAGTAAGAAATACCATCTTTCTTACCCTACTGTAAGTAAATACTTTTATTTGCCACATCCAAACATCAGTCCACACATCAGCTCGGTGAGTATTATTGGTGTGTGTGTGTGGTTCTAGGAGAAAAATACATTGCTGAGCTATACAATCAGTAGCCACTTTTTTAGATACACCTATCTAGCACCGGGTAGGACCCAGTTTTGCCTCCAGAACAGCCTGAATTCTGTGCAGAGATTCAAGCTGGAAACATTTATGGATTTAGGGATGCGTTTTATAATGAGTAGTGGAGGAGCAGGCTATTTGCATTAATGAGCAGAAGTACCTAATAACTCACTGGCAACTTTATTTGGTACACCTGGTTATGAACACAAATAGCCTCCTCCAACAAACAGCGATTAATGTGGCTAAAACTTAATATATATGTAACGCATGCAGACATGGTGAAGAGTTTTAGTTGTTCGACCAAACATTAGAAATAGGCAAGACGTGTGATCTAAGCGGCTTTGACTGTGGTATTATTGTTGGTGCCAGAAGTGGGGGTTCCAGCATCTCAGAAATGGCTGCCCTCCTGGGATTTTCACGCACTACAGTCTCTAGTTTACAGACAATGGTGTGATGAATCAGTACCCTTCCATACTATTAGGTAGGCTTGTTGAGTAGACAGGATGAGAAAGTCGTTAAATTGGCGAAATGTTCTCTAAATATAGCATATTTATAATCCCTGTATGATACACTACTTCCGGGGTTTCGTTATGCCCCTTTAATACCAGTTGAGCATCATTCGAATGCCACAGCATACCTAAGCATTGTTGCTGACCATGTGCATCCCTTTATAGCAGGGGTGGGAAATCTTATCCAAAAAGGGCCGGTGTGGGTGCAGGTTTTTGATTTAGCCCAGCACTAAGACACCGGGAGGCAAAAGGGCATCCTACCCGGTTCTATATAGGTGTACTTAATAAAGTGGCCACTGACATATGCTTTGTAACGTAGAAGCTATACGCAGCACAAACAAGATGTTCCAGTTCAGTAGAGGTAACTTCTGAACCTCACCTGGTATGCAGAATATGTAATGTTGTGTTCCTAATGACATATTTAACGGCTAAGTTGCTAGCGACGTTGCTAATAGCTACAGTGCTAATAATATAACTGCATCATGTTTGATGCAATAGCGCTCTCATCAATGCTGTGTACACTAACAATAGACCATACTAAAATAGGTACTGTGAATTAACATTGTGAAATATCAAACACAAGGGAAGAGGTATTATCAACCGGTGCATTTAGAATGCTGAGGTAACTTGTAGCCTCACTAGCCGTGGCTAGTCGGTACAATGGCCTTAGCTAGCAATGCCTTATTAGACAATGCCCTAATTAACCTAACTGAACATAGTTTGGGCAGTCACGTGAAGGCATGAACTCGCATAAGTTCAGGGCAGGGCCGGATTAAGACTATAGTGCCCCTGGGCATCACCCCAAAATGCTCCCGCCCCCCAAACTGAATCTAATACACTGTACAAAGGTATACCATACACCTAGACAAGTCAGTATTAAATGCAAAATGTAAACTAAATGTGAGGATGAACTAAATGTGAGCATACTATCAGATAAAAAAGAGTGTGTTGGCCGTGGTACCACTGGGCACGTGCCCAATTGCCCATGTGGTAGATCCGGCCCTGGTTCAGGGTTGGCATGATCAATATCGTCCACTAACAACCAAAGTAAAATTAGTTTTTAGTTTGCCAAGCAAGTAGCAGGAACTAACTACAGCCAGTAGAGAAGTTTCACACATGGTATATGCACATCCATTATTCTG
>CM056382.1:58533289-58647738 GCA_029718625.1 Synaphobranchus kaupii
GTACACAAAGGTCCATGTACCAAAGGTCTGCTCTAGTACTGTTGGAAGCTCTTTTAAGCATTCAGTATCTGTGTAGTTCAGTCAAAAACTATACATCCAGATTTGACACAAAATACATTAAAACATACTTGATCACAATATCCAGTGACACATGAGGTCATTAAGCATTAATAAATTGACAGTGGATGCTGCAAATGGGTTGTGAAAATGATGCAGTTCACCTTTAAAAAAGGTGAAGTAACAAGATGAAATCATGGATTTAGTACTGACGGCACTAGTAGTACTGTGTGTGTGGGTGTGTTTGTGAAAAAGAAAGACAGGGCAAGAGACTTATGCTGTGAAAATTAACATATTTCCCTGCATTATAGCATATAGCTCTGAATTGAGGTGTTGCATCCATCAAACTCTTACACACTTCCTGCATCAGCACTGACCTCATTTCTGGTTGATCTAAGAATATTCCGTCATTAGGGAGTGGCCAATCACACTGCGATTACTGTACATCAGGTTTTATTAAACTGCACAGAGATTATTTGCGATGCGTGCCCACGGTCTCCCAAAGCGTTTAAATATTCATTTTCACTCGTCAGTGACACTTGTGTGTCTAAGTGCTCAGCTAAGCCAGCTCTGATCCCTAAAGTAGCATCAATCACACCAAGCACAGACCACACCTCTAGTGCTATCAAGGTTTTTTCAGACAAGAAAACAAATCTCTGGAAAGACAAGTCAGATAAGATGGGTGATCTCTCCCAGGTATCCATGGCAACCTTTCACCAATCAAAGCCAACCATGGAGCTAGCATGCACACTCATATGGGTCATAAGGGCGGGGGAGGGGGTAAAAGGAGGAGGCAATATCACAGAAAACCATGGTGCACCGTCTAAAAACCAGAAATCTGTCACACAGCCAATGCACATCAGACACACCCGTTACAGATCACGCATCTGCGTTCTGTCATACTGAAATCGCAGGTCTCTCAAACAATGGCTAATACATGCAGCCTTCTATACAACTTGACATAGAGGGAACCTAACATTTTATCACATGCATGCACAGATGTTTCACACAATTTTAATGTGCTACCTCAAAAGTACTCAAACCAACAGAAAATATAATAAATAAATGAAATGTGTGTACAATGTATCAATGCATATTTTTTGGCAAACAATTCACCTGACCAATTCAGCTGGACTGAAAGGAAAACCAACACAGACTATCACACTGTACAGAACCTCTAGTCTCATACCCCTGACCGAGATAGTTAATTTTCCTCATCTCACACATGTGCTATGAAAACATGTCCTTCAAGACAAGATAATTTACCGCAGGATTCACCACAGTAACCACAAATAAGCGACTTAGCTCTAAAGGCCTTCTACAGAAAGTTGGGAGAGGGCGAATCTCTCCAAATGACAGATTTGCGGAGAAACAAACTGGTGTAATTCTGTTATACTCCATGCAGTGTTCTCCCAGATGCAACTAATCAAAGAGAACAGGTCTGCTCTGGTGGTCATAGCCTGACAAATTCCCCCCTTCTTTTAAAAACAAATGAGAATGGGGAGGAGGGAAGAGAGGTCCATGCATAGCAGGAGGGACAATGGGAGCCATGGGGTCAAAGAGTGTTTAAATGCATAGTGACTGTACTATACCTAAAGCAGACCTGCCAGCTCTACAGGGTGGGCACTGGATATTATCACATGTATTTATTGTTTTAATTTCCTGGTTGAAAAACCTAATTGAAGTGCTCTATCACCAGGATGCGACCTGACAGACACAGTAAACAAACCCAGGGGGAAATGATGTATTCAGCATGGTGTCCGTGGATACAGCACATGCAACCAGCAGAGATACTTTCATGTCTTTCATTGGACAGTGCCAGCTTTGTCGTAAGTCAATCATGGCTCAACTTCAGTTCTATGTGCCAGTGCAGTCAGTGACCTCTTACTACAGCCACAACATGGCTAAGAACTTACAATCCCTTTCTCCTATTTCTTCCCTCATACCTGGCAAACCTGGAAACCGAAAGACACAGCTGCTGCCTAACTGGTTGAATGAAAACAGTGACCTATGACTTAAGATGGAGTTGTGATGTGGTAGACAGTAGCCAGTGCTGATAACCAGAAGGTTTCAGGATAAAACCCAAAGACAAGCACTAGTAATGCACTTCAGGCCCACCTACTGCCCTGAGCTTTCAGGTCCTAGGGCAGTGAGGAGTAGGCTGCTGATGGGAGTGTGAGGGTAGAACTCTACCATGTGATGTCAATCAATGACTTCCAATCACAATACTCTGCGCTTTCTGCATAACAAACAAACAGTGCTTGTGGCACACACCGGATGGCAGCTGATGCTCAACCACATGCCATTCCCACCACACAGGGTGGGGGGGTTTCATCCCTTTCTCATCTGTGGTCCCTTCTCTATCTGTCATCCTCTCTGCTTTCTACCTGTTTGAATACAGCTGTCTCTAAAAAAAAACTACAATGGTGCAATCCTCTTTTTGGTTCATTAAGCATCACTGTCACATCTCGTATGGGAAATGCCTTTGTGATCAAAAGGCTTCATGTTAATATTCTGCTGTTGTACTTTTGAACTGCTGCAGTAATTAGATATCTCACTGTGTAAATGAAGAATGCGTGAAGTATAAGCTATCTGTTGGGCAGCGACAATTCGGTGAAATCATCCATTTCACAAATAATTTTTCTGCTTTTTAAAAAATGAACATGTTTTAAATTGAAGTTACATTTTCTTGTAAAACATAGAACATAGACATCCTAGCTAAAGGTACCTGTTCAGAACATGACAGACATACAAAATACTGTGTTCCTATATAAGTATCAATCAATATACAGTATATAAGTATAAAAGTGTGCTCACTGCTGCCAGGAGATTCATTCCTGTGTTTGCTCCTCTGATCCATAGCTAACACTAACAACATGTTTGAAAAAGACGGAAAACATCACAAATGTCCCCCCCCCCCATCTGAGGTGTTTTTTCCCCCTTGGGCAGATCAATAAAAGCCGGCTCCCTCCATCCGAAAACATCAACATCAAATGAATCTTCAGGATCAATTTCTGCTGCACACTCCCAGACAGACGCACAGTTCCTCAGCAGCAACAAGAAGCTTCTTATACTAGGAAATCTAAAGTGTTTGTAAAACAGAAAATATTCATTTATGCCACTCATCAACTGTCAGTTCATGCTAAAGGATCAGTGATATGTCCCAGGGCGAATTTGAACCACCGCAGATCCACTGCCTCCAAACGTTTATAATTCGATATTTCATTAAGATTCACTTTTCATCTCTTTTTTTACACAATTTCTTCTGCATATATTTCTATATCCATAATATGGCTGCAATGCTCTTAAATGAGTGAAACTTTCTTGATAAAAACATGAATTTAGGAATATGACTCCATAACCCTCTGGGCAGTGATTAAACCCATGACCCACAATGCTCCAGCTCAGCGATTTAGCCCCTACGCTATGCTCCTACAAGAAGAATCAACCACAATCAGCACTTAATGCGTTTGACTTGCAGGGGGCGTCAATGACAAAAGCCAAATGAGAGAAGGTTTCCCCCTTCATGGAACCATGAGTCCAACGGGGTTTGTGTTCATTGGTGGAGCTATGATCCCCACCCTATCGCTCTCTCAATAAGATTTCTTAAGTTACACTGTAGACAGACCGTGTTTGTTATGTGTCTGTGAAAGATCAACTCCATAATGTCACAGTATTAAGACCTTGCAGGCTCTCTTCACTTTATTTAGTCTCTTCTGAGTTAGACCCTGAAATGCTGGGCACCAAAGACCACCCTTAGGAAACAGAATCTCATCACAACATAAAACAAAATGGCCACCATTTGCACACTCTCCTCTCAAGCTGATCTACGTTCCATATTATTCTCTGTGATTACACAGCTTGATCCCCTAATCAGACACATACATAACACACCAGCCAATTAGGACTAACTTCTGTAAAGTAACACTAACATCAAAATGCTGTAATATATAGTCCATTGATCGCCTCTGGAGGCAGTTATATAAATTGATGGACTCCATTTCTCCCAGCTTTCCTTATACTCACAGAGGCACACTGAACTTTATATAGATCAATGATAAAGAAATGCATCTCTTGGACATTATAAGCACATTATCAGCAGATGCTTTTATTGAGCGACTTACAGAAGTGGAGAACATCAGTGTTGGGCTCAGGAACACAAAAGTGTGTGATATCGCCAAGAAGGCACACAAGCACATTTATAATCACTAAGTGAACTAACTGAACAAACCAACAATTCATTTGTAAACAAAACTAAATACCACTATACAAATAATCTAATCTTTACACAGCTACGTCGATAACATTATCCCGAAAGAAAATTCTACAAGAAAAAAAGAACAGCTAATGAGGGTCAGTCTGCATCTGAAGATGGCTGAGTTTCTACTACCCTGAAGAGCATTGCACGACTGGAGGCCATAATAGAAAAAAAGACTGTTAGGTGTCGTGGGGGAAGGACCCAAACGCAGGCAGGAGTATGAAAAACCGAAGTTTTAATAGGGGCAAGGCAGCAATCCGAGGTAAGACAGGCAGGGTCAAAAACTGGGGAGACAGGCAAAGAAACTAAACACAGTCCAAAGAATGGTCAAGGAACAGGCAGGGGTCGTAACCGGGAAGGCACAGCAACGGTACAAAAGCGGAATCCAAAACAAGGTCGCGAGAACACAGGCAGGGGTCAAAACCGGGGAGGCGTAAGAGGAACAAAAAGAGAACAAAACAGACTAACTACAAAACAAAACAACAACAGGCAAAAACTAGGGAAACAAAAACTCGGAAATAGAATAAACAAAACTCGGGCAGAAACTCAGACGGAAACACAGAAGCAGAATATACTAAGGAACTCGCGAAGAACACTGAAATGACAAGGTATATATACACAGAGGAAGACAGACATAATGGGAATCAGGTGTGTGGAAACAGGGAGGGGAGATTGCTCACAGGTGAGAACAGTGAGGGTTAACAGGGACCAATAAAACAATGACAGGGGAAACGTAAGACACGGACTGGAATGCACATAGACACAATGATAACAAACGGCCTGGAGTTAGCAGGTAAACAAGTGCACAGCTCAGATTAGAAAAACACGAAAGTGGACACATATGCAGAGAATGCGAAATCACAGAACGATGCAGGGATAGGATAACGAGAAGGGAAAAGACAGCTGCAGGTAGAAACTCAAGATGAATTAGTAATGTTAGTAGTGAACTCTAGAACCCTAATGTTAGTAGGTTAGTATTATATACACATGTTAGTTTGTTAGCAGGTTAGTATTAAATCTAATCTAACAGTTAGTATGATTAGTACATTAGTATTATATACAAATATAAATAAAGTCAGAAGGAAGAAAACGAGATATACGAAATACAGAAGAAACCTGAATGTTCCCAAAATCACCCGAATAGTGCAATGACAAAGACAGGGGGTGGAATCTCAGAAACATGGAACGCGGACTGACAATCGCGAGGGAAGGAAAACAGGAAAAATAATAACAAATAAAGAAATAAGACAGACAGATTACAGGATCCTAACAAAGACATGCATGGCCTGGAAGTGCAGGCATGCAGGGGAGAGAGGGCCCAGGGGTAGCATAATTGGGAGGTCTGACTGGGACGTAGGGTTTGATGATCTTTTGAAGATATAACAGAGTGGTACCTGTTGCGGCCCAATAGGCTAGCACCAAGGCTGTCACTTTGATGCAAGTTGATAGAGGTAGCCATTGAAGGGGGATGAGAAGGGGGTACATTGTCTCTAGATTTCAATATTTTATACAGCTGACTGTTTGAAGATAATGCTTTAGAAAGGAGAGAGAAGGGGAGTGCGTGTGCGTGTTTTTCAGCATGCACATGTGTTAGCATGTGTGCGCATTGCCTGGGTGCAGAAGACCCACTCTATGCCCCAGCTGTCTCCTGCTATGATATTCCAGCTGATTACATCGCTTCTCTATTGAGGCTCCCAAAGGCATTCAATGTTCCAGATGCACCTGAGAACAGCCTGCCTGGTGATGGCACGTATTCATTATGTGAACATACTGAACATACTGTATATACGTATATAACATGATGAACATATGCCCGTTGCCATAGACAGGGCATAAGGAGGATAGATTTGCAAGGAATACTAAATACTATTTTTAGCCCCCCCCCCCTTCTCCAGAATTTTCGGAAATCCCCAATTGTATTTATCACTGTTCACTGCCGCAATCTTTGCTATAGTTCTGAGAGTTCAAAGCTTTTCTCCATCTTGAGGAAAAAATTCCACAGAGAGATGAAGAAGGAAAGAATGAAAGAGAGGGAAATAGAGCACGGAATGAATGCTAGCAGTGAGAGCAATTGAAAAAGCAGAGAGAGGGAGGTATGGAAGGAGACAGGAAGTGAGAGAGAGAGGGAGGAGCCTGATTGCCTGACCCCAGGCCCTTCAGTACAATATGACCACTTGGGTCCATAGAACTGCTTGCATCTTTCCATCTGCAGGGTCCACATGCTCAAATCTGTCACTGGATCTTCACACCCCAACTTTGCTGTAACTGAAGAGAACCAGGTTTAACACTGACCATCTCAAACGATTCTCATAAACCCAGCTCCGGATCTTGAGTTTCTCCACCATCCCCCAACCTCTCCAAGCGCTGGCTGGGAGACTGAATGGGCCTCAACCCGCTCCCACAGGGGAGATGAGTGAAGCTGTCCGTTGCTGATAATGAGCTCTGACAAGCAGCCTACAACCTTAGAGACAGCCGCTGCAGTGCTGTTCTCATGCACTGCCAGCTCTGCCTGTGCTGTTCTCATGCACTGCCAGCTCTGCCTGTGCTGTTCTGATGCACTGCCAGCTCTGTCTGTGCTGTTCTCATGCACTGCCAGCTCTGCCTGTGTTGTTCTCATGCACTGCCAGCTCTGCCTGTGCTGTTCTCATGCACAGCCAGCTCTGCCTGTGCTGTTCTCATGCACAGCCAGCTCTCCCTGTGCTGTTCTCATGCATAGCCAGCTCTGCCTGTGCTGTTCTCATGCACAGCCAGCTCTGCCTGTGCTGGTCGCATGCACAGCCAGCTCTGCCTGTGTTGTTCTCATGCACAGCCAGCTCTGCCTGTGCTGTTCTCATGCACAGCCAGCTCTCCCTGTGCTGTTCTTATGCACAGCCAGCTCTGCCGGTGCTGTTCTCATGCACAGCCAGCTCTGCCTGTGCTGTGTGTGTTTACCCTCAGCAGCACAGTACTATTATTTCACTCAGTTCTGCTGAATTCCAGCATTCTCTGTGTGACCCAGACACAGCATAGACAAACCCTTCCTTCCTGTGTTCGTGCAAACAGTGCTGGGCTTCCTGTACATACAATCACTTGCTTCACTATTCCTGGTTCCTTTACAATGGATGAAATAGGGTAAAGAAGGATGCAGGTTCAATCCATCTGCAGCATGCTTTGTTCTTCGGTTTGAGCAAATAATTCAAGCAACCCTTATTTTTAAAGTTACACAACACAAGTTTGATTGTTGTCAAAAATATTCAGCAAAAAAACAAAAACATTTAATACTTGATATTATTATAATAAAAATGTTTATAAAAGACTGTAATGTGGTTAGATTGAATCTGGATTTTTGGCCTGTTCTGAGGACCTAAAGCTACAATAAAAATAAAGACCAGTTTACTTAGTAATGTGGCTCATGCTTCGCTTACATTACTGGGCTAGGGCATGTGACCTAGTCACATCCATGATAGGGTTCATACCCAGTCAGATCCATGCCCAGTTTGAGCTGGGAGGGTTAATATTAGGGTTCATACCTGGGTCAGATCCATGCCCAGTTTGAGCTGGGAGGGTTAATATTAGGGTTCATACCTGGGTCAGATCCATGCCCAGTTTGAGCTGGGAGGGTTAATATTAGGGTTCATACCTGGGTCAGATCCATGCCCAGTTTGAGCTGGGAGGGTTAATGTTAGGGTTCATACCCGGTCAGATCCATGCCCAGTTTGAGCTGGGAGGGTTAATGTTAGGGTTCATACCCCGGTCAGATCCATGCCCAGTTTGAGCTGGGAGGGTTAATATTAGGGTGCATACCTGGGTTAGATCCATGCCCAGTTTGAGCTGGGAGGGTTAATGTTAGGGTTCATACCCCGGTCAGATCCATGCCCAGTTTGAGCTGGGAGGGTTAATGTTAGGGTTCATACCCCAGTCAGATCCATGCCCAGTTTGAGCTGGGAGGGTTAATGTTAGGGTTCATACCCGATCAGATCCATGCCCAGTTTTGGCTGGGACGGTTAATGTTAGGGTTCATACCCGGGTTAGATCCATGCCCAGTTTTAGCTGGGACAGGAGGTGCAGGATGACGCTCCGCTGGTCCTCCATCACGCCCAGCTCCTCCTCTTCATTCTCCTCTGTGTCAGTGGCCTCCTCACTCGGGTGGATGGACTCCAGGCTGGGGAGCTGTAACAACAAATGACCAATCACAGGAGACACTTCACTTGAACATTCATATGTAGCCGCATCTATATGGATGCATCGAAGAGCAGACACGCCACCTGTGAGCTTAAAGTTGTGTAAGTGCAGGTCAGTGTAACATATTCTAGGTTGCCAAACATTCCTGGTTCATAACATGTACACTTACACAAATAATACATACAGACTTTTACAAAATCAGTTAATAAGTTATGAATATGAACAAATAGACCTACCAGATAGAAATGGTCACTATATTTAAGAAAAGCTATTAAACTGGCAAACTACTCACTGAAGCCTGGCTGCAAACACAAAGTACTACAGCGAGCAAACAACAGGTACCCTTAGGCTGAAACTCTGATTAATGACAGCTTTTTATTTCAGAGAACATCAGCAGGTGCCCCTATAATCTGCACATAAAACCCTGCCGAACTCACTGGATGGCAAACAGGTAGAGCCGTGCCGTGCCGTGCCACATCCCTACGGCACTCTAACTGGGTTACAACAGCTAATGCATTTGCTTCATCCCGCAACAACTCAGGAAAAAGCCCACAATGCTCCTGATGCATAATGCAGGGGAGAGATTAGTAAACACTGGAGCTCAAGCCTGTGGGCCACAAATAAAAAGCCTTTCTCTTTTCTTCTCATTCTCTTCTCTTTTACTTCTCTTCCTTGCTCTGTTATTTTTCCCCTCCCTCTAGACATGTGTTGTCCTATAAAGGCTGAGCAAGAGCTCTGCAATAAGAGCCTACAGGAGCTTTTTATCCAATATTTTTCCTAAAAGCGTAATGTAGGACAATCACTTACCTCAGAAACTCCAAGGCACGTCAGACTGGGAAAAACCACAAACCTAAAATAGCATTTTTTTTAAATACACACACACACACACACACACACACTGGCCTGATTCTCAGCACTGGCTGAAGTCAAACTAACAGATGTTTGAGTAAAAAAAAGTAAAAAATTCCTTCCACCCTGCCCTCCCTCTTTCTTTCCTTCCCTCTCTCCTCCCTCTCTCCTCCCTCTCTCCACTCACAGCTCATGGCTGATGGAGACTTCTTTCTGCTGCCCAATTCGTCGGATGGGAGAGCCTTTCTTGCAGTCTTTCACCTGAATATTTCATAGTGTTAGACACTGCTCTCCATCCCTTTCCCTCCCCCCATGCACACACACACATACTCCACTGTGCCACCCCACGTGTTTGCAGTATTGGGTGTAAAGCTTGCTATAAATAAAGAGAAAGATAACAGTTTGCTGTGATTCAGAGTCACCAACTGATAAATTGATGGCATTTTTGAAGAACCATACTAGAGAGCGTGATGGCATGAATCACATTAATTCAGGGTGTAATTTACCATCATTTACAGTTCTCTCTTCTACTCTAATATACTCTCATTATTTAACTGCTCAAGACCTGTCTCAAAAATCAAAAAAACATAAAATGAAGTTGGTTGTGGGGGAAAACAAGGCTCTACAGTACTCCAATTTCACTGGTACCCGTAGAAAAGGAAACTGGGGCAAACATAATGTAATTAGCTGTACAGGGGAAAGAGGGACATATTAAATTAAATGTTTTTGATTGCATAATCATGACCTCCTTCACTCAAAACACATACAAAGACATCAGTAACACTAGAAAAAAACAGGAGTCTGTTCTCCAAGGTTTCATGCTGGCCTACAACAACAATTTCAGATCTATGCTAACTGGCCAGTAACCATATAAAAAATTCTAATCTGAAAATGACAATCATAACTACAAAGTTTTTTCTCATTTACTGCAAAAGAAACACACATTTCCTCATAGTCAATGAATTCCCCTACAGTGCCACACCTTAAGAAACTTCCTAATGTCCCTCATCACGAAGTGGGACAGCTCCAGCATTTCCAACAGCTAAAACTCACTCAAACTGACTCTTAACTTCTTGCCTTACTAAGAAACTCCCAACATTCCATTCGTAATGAATAAAACTCACAACACAGAAAAACACACACACACACACACACACACACACACACACACACACACACACACACGCATGCACACACACACATAAACACACGGCACACACTAACATACCAGCAGACACTCAAACACCACATATCCAAACACATTGCACATACTCAAATAGCACACAATTCTTACATTCTTTATAAAACTGTCGTACCAAAATGGAAGGAAGACCCCCCCACCCCCAACTCAAACAAGTGCTTATCACCCTCCCCAGCCCCTGCCTGGCCCTGTCAGGAAGTTTTCGATAAGCGCTCTCATCTAATCCCTGCTTCCCCTCCCGTCCCCCACGCTCTCTCAGCCCCACACCCCCTGACCTCCTCCAAACCCCATTCTAACTAAGTCCCCACCAAAAAAGTTACACACGCTTAACGTCGCCCAACAAACTCCTTCAGCCTCCACATTCCTCCCCCCATACTCCCGGAGTCCCAGTGCCCCCCCCCCCCCAACTCCCTCAGCCTCCTCATTCACCTCTCAGACCCCCACACTCACGCTGTTTGCTGGGCCTTGGACGGGCTTACTCTCGATCCAGCTGGACCTCATGACCAGCGGCCGCCCGTGATGCTGAGCTGGAACAAGGGACTGTCTGACTGTGGCAGCAGCTCTGAGCTACTGAAGAGAGAGAGAGAGAGTGAGGAAGGGAGGAACAGAGGGAGAAAGAGAGAGAGAGAGAGAGAGAGAGAGAGAGAGCTGCTGCTCGCTTCACTTCCAGTGGGAAAATTCCGAGTTATGCTGACAATCCCCTCTCTCTCCCCATCAGTACCCCCCCCCCCCCCCCCCCCCCCCCACCCTCCTTTCTGATCACATGATGTGGTGGATCAGCTGGCTTAATTACGAGCAGGCAGGAGAACTGCAGATACCACTCTCTCTTAATGCAGACCTGGAGGAGCGGTTTCACTCTCCCTCTCTCTCACCCCTTCTCACAAACCTTCTCCCTCTTTTTTTGTGTCCCTCAACCTCTCCTCTTCCTACTCTCCTACTTCATTCATCTCCTTTCCTTCTCTTCTTTGCTTCCTTTCCAGCTATTTTGCTCCCTCATTCCACCTTCCCCTCTCTCTCTTTCTCTCCCTCCCTCCTCCCTCTGTTGCAGCTACACAGAGGGGTGTGTGGGCGGACGGCTTCTTCGGGGGAAAGTCTACTAATCTTTTCACATCAAAGGGTTTCTGCATATGCTCCTTGAAAGAGCTGGGAAACATCAGCGCTTGCCCTCCCCCCTCACCCATCTTCAACGTCACTTCAAGTGTCTCCCAAAGACAGGTTAGTTATAAGTGTATAAAATGAGGATTCTTTCTCTGCACATACACACACACACGCACAAACACACGCACGCGTGCACACGCACACACGCACATTTCTGGATCTGATCTGACTTTGATCTGATCTCAGATCTGAGGTAAAGGGGTATTTTACTTAGTTTCGCTCCAGGTTTTTAATACTTCTCTGTCATTTTCCCTGTTTGGTGGTTAACTAACCCAAAAGCTCACAGGGATACACAGACATCTCTTCTGAATTCATTAATTTTAACATCCCCCAACTCCCAGTTGGTCTCATATCCGGGTGTTCTGTCCAACTTGCTGACCTCATTCCAAATGGCGCTCGCAGTGTGACAGATGCTTGCGAAGACTGTCACCATAGTCCGATGAGCACACGCCTCTTAGGACATACTGGAATGGCCTGAATAAGTGCCGTGTCCTGAGGTAACCCCCCCTCCCCCCCTCTACATTACGCTTATCTGAGTCACCCACCTGACCTCTCTCACCACGGTAGGCACAACCATGTGACCTGAGTCTCAACATCACCCCACAACTTTTGAACACAGCTTATTCTGATGAGCACACTCTCATACGCTCATGCACACCGTCACATGACTGCAAACAGGTATATATTCACAAACACATACTCTCTCTCTTGCACACGCACGCACACACCCACACCCACACAAGCGCACAAAAGTGCACAAGCACACAAACGCACGCACGCATGCACACACACACACACACACACACACACACACACACACAGTGTCCCATGCAAAGCAGTACACAGATAATTCTTCAAAGCAATATTGAACTTTATTTCGCACTTTCTGACATGTAAAATTCACTGATCTGATGAATACGTATAGGTATCTCTTCTCTTATGGTCAAAGGTCAACAGTGTATTTTCATCTTTGATTCAGTGTCATAGTTTTAATGTTTTAATTACACTGGCAGTGATACATATAGGACTTATTTACTTTCCTGGCTACATGGTCACACCACCTTTCATCCTATTATTGATGCGAAATAATCCCAGTAAACTCAGTCATTAATGTTTATGAGTATAAATAATCCCAATAACCCCAATCATTAATGTTTATGATTACCAATAATCCCAATAAACACATTCAGTAATGTTGATCATTATCAATAGTTATGTTCAC
Organism: Synaphobranchus kaupii; assembly: GCA_029718625.1. Classification (NCBI taxonomy): domain Eukaryota; kingdom Metazoa; phylum Chordata; class Actinopteri; order Anguilliformes; family Synaphobranchidae; genus Synaphobranchus; species Synaphobranchus kaupii. Next base: position 58,546,196 of record CM056382.1, read on the forward strand.
AGCGCAGGATGTGATTACTGCCAGCTGCTGTGTGTGTTTACGGGGCCTCAGGTGTGTTAATGCACGACAGGAGAGATGAGCTTTAGTGCGGGTTTGCTGGGGCATTGCTGCAGGGCTGTTTAATAGAAGGCACTTAGGAGCAGGTCTGCAGACTAATTATGATTGTGGGAGTTGGCAGTGCTCCTCTTCTAAATATAGACAGTCCACATGCCTGGTGCCAACAGGAATGAATACTGGCCTGGCATGCTCTGCTCAGGTTTTATCCAGGAGGCCTCATGAAATCGTAAAAAGCTGTTTTCTGTTTCCCATCCTTACACAGGAATTTATTCAAGCTCATTCTTTTAAAGTGTGAATATTTTATGTCTGTATCAACTTGTGTGTGTGTATTTGCATTTAATGGAGGAGTTGGCTAGGTTTCTCAGCTAACTGGCATAATGAACAGTGATGCCATTGGCTTATGAGGGTGTGTCATAATGAACAGTGATGCCATTGGTTTATAAGGGTCTGTCATAATGAAGAGTGATGCCATTGGTTTATAAGGGTCTGTCATAATGAAGAGTGATGCCATTGGTTTATGAGGTTCTGTCAAAATGAACAGTGATACCATTGGTTTATGAGGGTCTGTCATAATGAACAATGATGCCATTGGTTCATGAGGGTGCTTCATAAAGAACAATGATGCCATTGGTTCATGAGGATGCATCAAAATGAACAGTGGTGCCATTGGTTCATGAGGATGCTTCATAATGAACAATGATGCTATTGGTTTAAGGGGGTGTGTCATAATGAACAGTAATGCCATTGTTTTATGAGGGTGCACAAAGACTCAGTGCTCTAAAGCCCCCTAGGGCAGCACCTGGGTCCTGTATACCTGTGTTTATGAGTGACCTACTTACAGTAGCTCCTGCTTGAGTGATGCGATGCACGTCTGCACAGCACTTCCCCAGGGCTCGATCCTTCTTGATCAGTTTTGAATACATTTACGTCAAACTCTTAGAGATTTCTGCGCTAAAATGGATCTGAGGTTTGAATTCTGAAACAAGATTATGAATGGAGCAATAAATAAGGTAGATTGTTACTTTATTTATTTAACATTTAATTAACCAGCAAGGCCAACTATGAGCTAATTTCATAGTTCAGTTCTGCTCTTTTGTGGTTCTATTCTCTCACTCAGGTGGTTCTGATGAAACAACCTACTGGGGGACATTAGTCTATCCACTCACCAACTAAAAGCAATATACAGTATGGGAGTGTGTGCATAATGTGCATATAGCTGTGTGTGTGTGTGTGTGTGTGCCTGTATACGTGTGTATGCGTGTGTATAAAATCTGTAGGCGCCGGCTCAATCAGATGCTGCAGGATTAAGGATGGTGTTCAGATTCCATATTCATCCCCTTTTTATCAGCTTATGAGATGCCAGCCAGAATGACGCACAACGCTGGGAATCCAGAACATTCTGTGCAGTATAACTCAGCTGGACCGAACAGGGGATTAAAATAAGGTGTCTGAAACAGCCATCCTTTAGGCTGAGACCTACACTCTCATCCCTGCTCCACACTACAGCTAGAGCTGAGAGTTTCTCCTCTGTAATGCTACCTGTTACACTGACCATAGGTGGACCCGAGGTGAGGAGAGTCTCATATCCCACTCAGATCTAATGCACAACTGCAACATAGAAGCAGCCTGCAGTCAGGGAGCTAATCTCCTGCTATTTTTCCTGTGAGTAGATGCTGTTTGAGAGAGACTATTATATGGGAAATTAGTGCACAATGAAGAACAGCTCCAGTCAGTATGCTGCATCAGAAAGGCCTATCAGTAGAGCAGCCACAGACAGATTACCATCTCTATGGTTTAGGGTTCTACATTATGATGTTAAGCTTTGACTTTTCCTTAGTGCTGATCAAGGTACAACACCTCCTACTGCCTGCCCCTCCCAGCCCTGCCCATCCTAGCTCCACCCTGCCCCTCCCTGCCCCTACTAGCTCCATCCTGCTTCTCTCTGCCTTTCCCATCCCATCTAAGCTCCGCCCTGCCCTTCCCTGCCCCTCCTAGCTCCACCCCTGCCCATCTAAGCTCCACCCTTCCCCTCCCTGCCCATCCTAGCTCCACCCTGCTTCTCCCTGCCCTCTTCTCCCTGCCCTTCCCTTCCCATCCTAGCTCCACCCCTGCCTCTCCCAGCTATATTCTGGCCCTTTCAGCCCTGTGCAGCTCACAGCTCTGCCCCATCGAACCCGACCACCTGATGTGTGCCTGAAGATAAGCTAACACAGGTTATCACATACACGAGAGGCCAATGAGAACAAAATCAAGATGAGAGAAAAAATGGTAGTTTAAACATACTAATTTATAAGAGTGCACACTGACACACTGTGATGAGCTAATGTGGAAGATAAATACAGGGGAAAAAACCAAAGACCCCTCTCACCTTCCCTACTCGATTGGTAGTGTAAAAACCACTTCTGAAACTACCGGAAGAGCTTATCAAATTTCTCTCATCTTCATCTGTCATCTCTCTCTCTATAGAAATAGTACACTTGAATAGAGAGGAGGTGAGTGAAGGATCAAGTGCACACTTAGTACTCAATGACTGCTTGTAGTTTCAAGAGGATGTGGATTCTGATCAAGCGGAATTCCCAAGGCTAATGATTAAAACATCACAGCCAATGATTAAAACATTGCAGATGATAATCATAAATGTTATTAATGAGCCAAACAGTCTGATAAAAGTAATCTGTAATCTAATGGTATGTTACTTTAAAAAAAAAAAAACTATGATAAATTACAATCAAAATGATAAAGGCATATCAGCTAGAAAATTAAGATTGCTTTCAAAAGTACATAAAGCACTTATTATCAGTGGAAATATTAAAGAAAAAATTTTAATGCAGAGGGTGGAGGTATGGAGCTGATGATGAGAGAGCTATTACACAGCTGACACACCAGTCTCATTTGGTCTGACAGACCATGTGGATTAGGCACAGGATAAAGACTGCAGCCCTAGTTACGAAACCACAGGCAGGCCCACACCAATGAGTCACTGACTGGGGACCCACCCACCTGCACAAGTGATGTCACAAGAAGGTTGACAAGGGAGCAAGGTGCATGAAATGTTCCCCATCCTGACAGATAGCTCAGCAGTCAGGTCCAAATATGTGGGATTGTGACAAGCCTAAAGGCCTTTTCAGTTATTATCAGTCAGACAGGTTGCAATAAACATAATTAATGAATGTGCCCTACACTAATGTCAGAAAATGGCACACTGCTCCCCCCACTCCCAAAAAACATTGTAGGTGACATTGTAGGTGACAGGTTCCAATGGCTAATATAAACACGGCAAAGTGTTTCACATTTGGCATAACAAACATCAAAGTTACAAAACAAAGTCAGAGGAGCCTTTTTGAGACTGAGAGTCTCTAGCTTGGTTTTTCCCAGCCATTTCTAGCAAGGTCTGGAAACCCTCCATTGATGATGTCGGCACAATGCATTACTAATGACGGTTGATTGGGATACCCTTTTCAAAATGAACCTGTCTCATGTCTCAATTTTTAAGTTTTGCTCATTCCGGAGACTGTATATAAACAAACAAATAGCCTAGTATTATATTCACAACACCCACCCACCCCTGTCCTCTTTTTTTGAAATCCAGTATATGGTCACCCTAACTATGCTGAAACTTACACTACAAGGGACATACAAAAAAATATATATTTAAAAACATATTTTTAAATGTAATATTAATTAAGTAAAAATACTATATTTTGAAATATTTATTTAGAAAAAAAATTAATATTTTCACTCATATTTTTCCCATCCAATACACTTGTATTATGTCAAAATTTTTTAATACTTAAACTTTTTTTCTGCTGGGTCTTAGGAGCTTAAAGAAAAGTCTATTAAGGCTAGCTAGAGAGATACAACACTGAGGGCTGTATCAAAGCATTTGAAATTGAATTTGAGGTAATGTCACTAGCTAGCAAACTAACATAACACTAATGATGAATCCAATCATATTTCCAACACTTAGGAGAGTGAACCAGTTTGTTTGCTAACCCTCCCTTAGTGGTTTTCACCAGCCACTAAGCCATTTGCTACTAACCAAGCTGGCATATATGCCTCTCTGTCACTGCAGGTGAGATCCACACACTGCTCACTACTCTAAATCCATAGGGGTGTAGCTACAGCAAGAGGCTTTCACTCAGATTCTGAGTTGACAATGGAGTTCAATGACAGAGAAAAAACAACCACCCCAGACATTTTAGAGTACTTAGCTAGTTAGCCATGTACCACAAGGTCTTCTGCACCAGACTAGAGTAAACCTCACCTCAACAGCACAATATGTCTTTCATTCAATATGCAGGGTCAGCTGTGTACTGTAAGCCAGTATTTATTCGGTTAGTGGGCAAACTTCAACAGAGCAGGTAATATTTCAACCCATTTCAATATGTAGCCCATTTAAAGAGCAGGATGTCAACTCAAGCTAGATTTTTTAAGGGACCCAATACATGGCTCTTTTTACATTTGAATCCCTAACACTATTGTTACAGGCCCACATCCTTCATACCCACTGCACACTCTGACCAAAAATACAACTGGAACTAAAGACTTATGAAGCATCTGAGGAGAATCATGCTGCATCTGTGCCCTTGGCATCTGTAAATCCGCTGTGGAAACAACAGGCTCCAATCACAAATCAACGCAGACTGAACTGAAGGTATCCACACCGAGGAAAAATAAAAATTCATGCACAGCCTGAAGCCTTTATCTGATTTTCCCAGCGCTGTTCCAGTCTGTGTTTACGCACCCCACAAAAATCCCAAGGGAGGAGCTAACTCCCCGTCCCATATCGGGTTCCACGTGAGTGATCCTACAGCAAACATCTGGAGTGAACGGCTATATTATTTAAGCCTTTCACTTTCAATTATGAATTTTTTTGCAGTCAAGCTTACAAAGCCAATGCAACCATTGCATGCAACCCACAGCTGTATATTTTTCTTGATCTGAAAGTGTTGTATTCTGGCCCATCAAAGCATTCACACACAGAAGGGACTGAAACAATGATTTAGCCCAGGGGTGGGGAACCTTATCCGAAAAGGGCCGGTGTGGGTGCGGGTTTTTATTCTAGCCCAGCAGTAAGACACCTGATTCTATTATCAAGGTCTTGATTAGTTAATTAGTTGAATCAGATGTCTTAGTGCTGGGCTAAATCAAAAACCTGCACCCACACCAGCCCTTTTTGGATGAGGTTCCCCACCCCTGATTTAGCCCCTTCCTCCACTTTTGAGTGTGATCTTGCATGAATGGGTTGGTTGGGTGGATAAGAAAATATATTTAGCAAAATTGTCTGTCTTGATCTGTCTTAGAACAAACTAGTTGTCAATTTGGTTGGTACAGTGAGCTCTGGAATATATATTCTCTACAATATATAGAGTAAATTCAAGATGGGTTGTTCATTCCATAAAAAAATAGGAAAATCTTCAACCAGTTTGAGGGCATTTTCTTTGGATCAGGCATGCATTTTCATATGCTAACTTTTTAAACTTTAAAATGTATGAGCTACCTTGCTGGCAAATAACTAGCTCCCTAATATCATTGTAAGGTTACTTGGTTGACAATACAAAGAAATGTCTGCGCTACCTAAGCCTATAGTAGTCTCAAATTACACTTAGGCCTAGCTAGCTATCCAGTTAATGAAATTTATCTGTGCAATTGCAAATTAATGAAATATATTAGTTATAGGCTACTGTTAGTCTATTATCCTATAGGCTACCGTTACCTTTAAAATTATATTTTTTTAGGACTGAGAATTTCTAGTGGAAGAACGACTGTCGCGCAATGCTACATAGCCTACAGCCTAGGTGTATATTGTACACGTGACAGCGCATTTGAACCTCAATTGTTAAGAATGAAAGTTATTTTGCTGGATTTACAAAAAGGGGTTTTGCCAAAGGAACACTTGAAACATTTAAAACATTTTTTAAAAGGCGGCAAGCGCATTACTGTTCCTCTCTGATAAACAATGCCAGTGTTAAAGACAATTCCTTTGTATGTTTGCTGTACTTAAAACTCCTCCTGAATTAATTTTGTCTCCCTCTGTATGATTTTTTCCCCTGTTTCTGAGATGTTTTGAGAGAGTGGACTGGGGAGTGTTCAGAGACTCAGAACCTTTACCTTTCACTGTAATTTTTAGACAGTCATACAAACTTGTCCAGAATGCCATGACAAGAATCCTGACAAATACTAGAAAATTAGATCATATAACACCCATTCTGGCCTCTCTTCACTGGTTGCCACTTCAGGCCAGAGCTGCTTTCAAGGTCCTCCTCCTCACCTATAAAGCCTTAAATGGATTAGCCCCATAATATCTATCTGACCTTATTAGTACATATACCCCTGTGCACTCTCTCTGCTCACTGAACAGGAGCTTTTTTGTTACCCCAGAGTTAATAAGAAGTCGCTGGGAACAGAGCTACCGTATTTGTCTACCGTGCTCCTTGTCTCTGGAATACCCTTCCTCATCACTTAGAGAAGCAGGTACACTTGACATTTTTATATCAAGATTAAAAACCCATGGTTACTGGATGGGGTTAACAACATTAATGGAATGGCATTTATTCTTTAGAAGTGCTTAATCATGATTGTATGGTTCCTGCATACTATACCACATATATTGATTATTCCATTTTATTCTATTCATTTTATTTTTATTTTGCACCTGTGTGAATGTATGTGCGTATTTGTGTTTACTACATGTGTTTATGCATACATGTTATTTTACCTTATGTATCCTTTGTTTATTCTAGACCCCATGTTTGTGACAATGCACTTTAAATAAAATTTGATTGATTGATTGACTGACAAACAGGCAGCAAACAGGCAGCCTTTTTATGTGAAGCTGCCTTATATTGAGCTAATGACACAAGAAGATACAAAGATTTCAAACAAATGTGTATTTTATTTGCTCGTTTATTATTGTGAAAATAAAAGGAAAAAAATATTCAATTTGTGGCATTTATAGAGCATTTTGAGAACAGAGCCAAAAATTATTATTATAAATTGAGCACTTAGCCCATGCAGAGTATTCAAACAGCATTTTAATAGAAAGGATTCCACCCCACAGGTTTTCACAACTACATCTGCGTTGTACATTCAATATGCTTACAATCAGGTTCCATTGTATTTGGTAGTGTTTAATCGATGAATTATTCAGCACAGAAAAGGGTGTCTGGTCATGAAATTTCTGCTTTAATAAAGAACTTAACCCACAAGATATTTTCTCACTCAAAAAAATTGTAGGGAAAGTTCTTTGCACCAGCTGCCACCAGTACTGGTTTCTCTGATTTATGGTGCCCTCCGATGGTTTGCAGGTAAATTGCACAAACCACACATACGGAAACCACTACACCCATGACCACACCACTCTGACAGAGAGGCCTTCTGTGTTCCCTTGTCTTCTGTTTACTTATTAGCACTGCTGAAACTGTTAGCCTGGGTCCAATATACCCAGGACATTTTGGGGATTGTAAAGCAAAACAGAAATAAATATGTATGCAACAATACTCAATATATATTGTCTTTACTTCTGGTGCCAGTGCGGTTGGCTCCAGTATAGGTCTTTCATTTGGTACGTCAATGGTACCAAATGCGGTGAAAATACAAAGTCAATAAATATTTCCCACAAGAACAGCTACTTTTTCTTAATCTAATGTCTCCCCATGTGCCAATTTGTTATGTCATTGTGTCATTTGGACAATATTTTAATATTTTGTGGACCAATCCGGGACAGTTTGCGGCACTTCCTAGTTACTGCGTCACTAGTATCTCATGCGCTTAGTGGACGAACCGATCCCGGCCTGGACTTAATGACCATATAAAGGTCCCCCTTCTCTGGCTCCAATTTTTGTACAACATGGCAGTACAAAACTTCACTTCCGTGGCTTCAAAACGCTTTCCACAAGCCCATGGAAAGTCAATGGCCCAATCTCAATGTCCACCCTAAGGACTGAGCCCCCCAGACTTTGACTGACGTCACATGTGTGCCCAGCGTAAATGCGTGAGTGCATGAGAGTGCAAGGGCTTGAAATGGTACAAATAAGAGGAATGGGACAGCATTTTACAATGTTATATGTTGCCTTGACGACGCCTGTCTCGAATGCAAGATGTTTATGACGATCGCTGATTTAGGACTTGTAATTTTACGTTTGTACCCACTGAAAAAACTCTGCCTGCCATGTGTGTCATTTGTTTACAATTTTTGAGATGCTTTTGGCTGCGAACTGTGGGTAATTCCCTCAGCAAAGTCTGCAAGATTGCAGACTTGCAGAAAGTCCACATAAAGGGCTTGAAAAGTCCACGACAGAGCCCTCACGGACTTGCCGATTTTACAGTGGGACAGCCCTGAGCCCTCGCGCCTCAAATTCTGTGAGGGTGTAAAGGGCGGACATTGAGATTGGGCCAATGTGTGATGTAACAGTCACTTTGTCCATATTTTTTCTACAGTTTATGGTTGTGACCAATGATCAGTTTAAAGGGAAGTTTGATATCAGTAATACCGGTATCAATGGTGTTTTAGAGTGAAGTAACACCGGTGTGAAAATAGTAACACAGTGCCAAGCCTATCCTGCAGTACCTGATTTATGCTGCAGTACACACACTGCCCATTAAATGGTTAGTTCACGAGCATAAACATGCACTAAAACTGAAATAACATATATGATTTCAGTTTCAGTGCATGTTTATGATTGAAGTTTTTGCATGTGCTGAAGGATATTTGAGATATTCTCAGAAATGTCTGACTATGGTCCTCTAGGATATCTAATATCTATTTAATATCTCAACTGGCACTGCAGCTATCCAAGATCACTACCTGGAGTTACACTAAAAAACTGTGAGTCCTTGTGTCCAGTGTAATACAGCTATAGCACTGTTTGGATCTACAAGAGGGTGTGTGATTTCATTTTTTAACAGTGTGGCTTTTTCATTTCAATATGCACATGCACTGTCAGCACTGAATATATGAGCTGTATTTGAATGTAATAAATATTCCAACAGCTGTGACGCTCATAATATATTGGATTCCAGTTTGGAATGATCAACAAACTTGTGTTGTAGACACAGGCAAAAAGTCCCCACAGTAGTTTCTCCCACTAAAAGAAAAACAGATGAGAGCTGGACCAACAAACATAATTCTGCTTTAATGTTCTGCACATACGTCCTTCTGGTACAATTTAACTGAATCATTGCCATCATTACGAAAACATCCCCACATTGCCAAAACAATTCAAATGCTAATAATACTGCACAATCAGATGCAATAAGAGGAGTCATAAAAAGTGAATGAAAGTGAACCACTGCGCCATTACTGAAATTCATGCCACAAAATTGGCTGCAGAAAAGCAATCAGTGATATTGCCAAGAACATATCTTCTTCTTTACAAAAATAGAAACACTAAAAAGGGCAATGTAGAAGTAATTATAGAAGTAGACTGATTTTGTGTAATTAGTCATTTCCCAATTACAACATGATGTAATTTATCATCATAGGTTCGCCTCAAAGCAGACAATAGCACAACAGGGAAAAATAGCATCTTCTAGCCAGACTCTCATACCAGGCTAATTTTATGCAGGTGCCTTGGAAATCAAAAAAAATATTTTTACTCAATAGAGGATAGGGACAGGGTTGCTTTGTAAAATAATTTTTTTCTTGAAATTAAATACGTATAATTCCACAAAAAAAAGAAGCCAAGAAGATTAATTCTAGAACAACACGTTCCTCCATCTCATAGGATTTAAAATGCATCTTGACTGCACTCCAATCAAAAATTGATAAAAATGTTATCTGGAATGTTATTTAACTTTAAATAACAGATTTATCATACATATAATTACATCATATGATGTTTTTCATACTAGTATACCAGTTTCCAGTTAACATTTTTTATTCAAATGGACTAAAAATTAAACCACAAACTATGAATGCATATACAGTACTTCATAAATAAAAAAACATGTAAAGAAAATGTATGTAAGACCATGTAAATAAACAGCCCTTGCCCTATAATATTGCAAAACAGGCAGGTTTGGATTGTATAATTGTAGATAATAGTTACAATGAAAACGGTTGCATACAATGCCCCACAAACACTAACCTAAGGTCAACCAATAGGACTACAACTTCAACCAATAGATATCATTAGGGTTAGTGCCACCTTAACTGACCCAGAACATGCTTGGGAGTGCCATCTTTCCCAGAGAGAAAACAGCAGACTGCCATGCAGTCTATGCTCACTAAAGCCTTTGGGTAGTCTTTTTTTTCTACAATAATGACTCCTGCATATTCGTATTGAGGAAATATCAATAATTCAATATAGTAATTTCTCCCTCTAAAAAGCAGGGTGTGCTCAGTGAGAGCAGGTTTATGGGCCTTGCTGGAGAAAGTGCAGCCTGTGTATATTGTCCATAAAACTGATGTTCCACACAGCTTTTCCTGGCTTCACTCATAAACCCCACCAGTTTCCTTGGCTATACAGAGAATGCAAACTTCAGTTGGTCTGTGAGGAGGGCACGGCCTTCCAGATTATGAATATTTTTTGCTTGAGAAAATAACTGGAAACCAGGCCCATAGAAAATCCCAAGGACTCCTTCCCTCATCATTCACCCAGTTTCCATATACTATGAGGTTCACCTCTGAAGTGAGATTTGATAACAAATCAATCAATTTTTTTCTGTGGTATTAAAAGAGTAATATTACGACATTACTCTGGAACCAAAAGTACTGTGATAGAAGCAGGAAGATCAGTCTCATCTGATCAATCTGCTCAGTCTATCTAACCTTTCACTGCCATAGAACCTTAATGGATTATGTACATTGGTAACCATGAATAATAACTTTAAACATCTTCTAATCCTGTTGCCATGTTCTACTGAGGTTCTCCCAGCTTGGGCACAGGGAGGAATTTAATAAACAGCCTTTGACCACAACTTGAATCAGCTCCCATAGCGCTGCACCGCACCGACACCATGGGGTTCTGACATTTGGGCCACACACAATTCAAACTGAATGCAAGAGGAGAAAAACACACGATGGAAACTTTTTGTCCCTGCAGTTTCAGAAACGCAACATGACTCACTCTCAATCCACTTACTGCATTGCACAGAGCTGAACAAAAACACATACAATTAGACTATTTATTTTCAGTTTCTGCCCTGAGAAAAAGAAAATTAGATAAAAAGAAGAGAAATAGAAAAAAGGCTGCATCAGAAAAATCACATCCCCACAGCCCATCTGTGGCCCAGCAGACACTCCCGTGGCTGTGCATACAGGCGGTAAAATCACATCCCCACAGCCCGTCTAGCGACACAGCACACACTCCTGTGGCTGCACATACAGGCGGTGTTAGTACACAGAGACTGCATTTGCGGCAGAGCTCAATTTGTGTGAGACATCATGAGTCGATGACTCAGCCTCCCTGTCGTATTTACCCACATTGCTCTCTTCATTCCTCCTGAACGTCATAGCAGGGAACAGGGGAATGTGCTCCCTCAGAAAGACTCTGAAAAACAAGCAGTTTATGCCATCCTGGCATGTGGCTGAATTTGGTCCCAGGTTTGAATCCCTGCTGTTAAATCTCAGAGCGCTTCTGACAGAAATACTGCTGATTGATTATGTGTGAATTTGTGAAATAACACTAGCACTGGTGCAAATGTGCGAAATTACAATAAGATGTTCAATGTGTGAAAATACACTAGCTTGTTACTACAACGTGTAAATGTGACATGTGACACATGAGTATGGATAAAACATGAGTATGGATAAAACACCACAAAGTGTGAATGTGACACATAAGTATGGATAAAACACCACAAAGTGTGAATGTGACACATGAGTATGGATAAAACACCACAAAGTGTGAATGTGACACATGAGTATGGATAAAACACCACAAAGTGTGAATGTGACACATGAGTATGGATAAAACACCACAAAGTGTGAATGTGACACATGAGTATGGATAAAACACCACAAAGTGTGAATGTGACACATGAGTATGGATAAAACACCACAAAGTGTGAATGTGACACATGAGTATGGATAAAACACCACAAAGTGTGAATGTGACACATGAGTATGGATAAAACACCACAAAGTGTGAATGTGACACATGAGTATGGATAAAACACCACAAAGTGTGAATGTGACACATGAGTATGGATAAAACACCACAAAGTGTGAATGTGACACATAAGTATGGATAAAACACCACAAAGCGTGACGTGACACATGAGTATGGATAAAACACCACAAAGTGTGAATGTGACACATAAGTATGGATAAAACACCACAAAGTGTGAATGTGACACATGAGTATGGATAAAACACCACAAAGTGTGAATGTGACACATAAGTATGGATAAAACACCACAAAGCGTGACGTGACACATGAGTATGGATAAAACACCACAAAGCGTGACGTGACACATAAGTATGGATAAAACACCACAAAGTGTGAATGTGACACATAAGTATGGATAAAACACCACAAAGCGTGACGTGACACATAAGTATGGATAAAACACCACAAACTGTGACGTGACACATAAGTATGGATAAAACACCACAAACTGTGACGTGACACATAAGTATGGATAAAACACCACAAAGCGTGACGTGACACATAAGTATAGATAACAAAGGTACAGAATTTGACACAGCAGCATAGATAACATGCTACAGAAGATGAGAGAAATGTGAAATATGCACATGACAGGATGCACAAATCGGTGGTATGACTTCCTGTTGTGTTTGTGTTCACAATAAGCGATAGATTCAGGCTTGTCAAATAATAGAATGATCTACAGAGAGATATAGCCCTTCATGTCTGTAAACAGCAGACTGAGCTGAAACGCTTTCTGAGCTGAATCACTTGTCTCTTAAAGTACTGCTGCATGGATGCACTCTCAATCAATAACAAAAGGAACCCCTCACTCAGTTTAGATCTCAGATCATCATCACAGAGAACTTCACCCAATAAATTACAGTGAAGTAACCACAAAACAGGCCTTGCCAGCCCATAGAGCAGCTGACCAGACTGCCTGGCACAGCCATCCAGTACTGAGAGTGAAATATGGAGCTGAGTAACACAGTAAACCCCTCTGTGCCACATCCCAAGACACCACATCCTAATCACAATATGCTCTTGGCAAGACAAGAGGAATACATTCATAAAGCGCTCAAAAACCACTTCACTGGAGTAAGTGGTCATTTTACTATTTTACTTTTTTAAACCACATGGTACCATCACAAATTCACAATTGTTGGGTACTCGGTACAAAAACAGCAGTTGGGGCAGCAAGTTGGCATTTCTGAGCCAAAGCTTACCAGCTCTTGATGCAATGATATTAAGTATTAATAATAAGCATTACATGGGACAAATAACAATCACAGGACAATGATACATAACATACAGTAATTTGATCTGCCAAGGATAGTCATTCTGTTTCAATAAACAAAACCTCCCGCATGTGAATCACTTTCAAATACAAGGCACTTCCCAAACAGGTGCACAAAGAGAACTGCAAATTAATTTGAGTAAATGCACCAATAATTAATTCACAGGCACATTTCTTAATCAGGCCTTTTAAAATCCAACCGCAATATCCTGATTAAACAGATTAAAAACGTATAAAAAAAACGTAAAGTATTGCTTTAAAGTGATACTGCAGTCAAAAACCGACTTTTCCCATTGAAAACTAATGTTTTGGGTTAGATTATGATCATACACAACTGTTTATGTCCGAAAATCTCATTTTCTAGTCAAAATTGTTTTATCTGAGTTTTTGTGTAGGCTTACCAATACGCTGGTTTCCGGGGATTCGTGACGTCATGAGATCCTTAACATAAAAATGGGTGGAGTTCAGGTGGTCCCGGCTGGGCACGTGGTATAAAAGCAGAGACCAACGGGTTTTTTTTCTCTTTGAGACTGAGACCCTTGTACTGCCAACTAGTTCGTTCAAGTTCAAATGCGAATTGCTTAGTATTACTGCTAACGTTAATATTACGACTTATATCGACACACCCTTTCACTCTTTGACCGTATGAATATTCATAATATGACTACGTGGCACCATCGTCATATGACCACACCCACTCACGAGTTCCAGTTCAAATTGAAGCGGTAAAAAAGGCCTTAGAAAAGCCTCTGCAGTATCTCTTTACAATTTCATCTCACAATTAAAATGTGCATGTTTTGGGGGTTACGTTAATCTTGATACTGATGGGCAGCTTGTATGAGCCTTCAGGGATATTTAAAAAGATACTCCGCCTTAACAGGCAATTTGTGACTGTGCTGAGCATGCTTCCTTATGGCAAACCCACAGCACATAACAGTAAGAACTGATAAACCATTTGTACTAATGCATAAGGAACCACTACATTCATTGGTTCACAGAAAGCCCTACTGCAGACAAACAAACAGCAGAAATTATAATATCATTATTATATTACATATTAATTATCCTCCCCCACTGTTGAAACCAGGAAGTGATACAGTCTCGTAAATACAGGAAATGAAAGATACGGTCAAAATGGCACTGATTTAGCTGCGGGAAGACTCCGCGTGGACAACTTCACCTGAGCAGAGCTGTTGTCACTCTACAGACCAAATAACAGGAAATAAGCTTACATCAGTGCTGTGGGTCAGGTCCTTGTTTCCGAGGGTTGGGGAGGGCTCAGATAAGAGGGACACACTGGCGCCAGCCTGGGGCATGGAGGGGGTCGGGCCCCCATTCTTTAGCTGCTCTACAGAGGGCGACTTGGTCAAAGGCCAACCAGGGATGGCATCTGAAACACGCAACACAAAATACACAACACACAACGCCGGGTCAGATTCAACACTGACAGTCACCTATAGGACCCTGCAGGCCCAGTGAACTGATAGCTGTATACCTATATGCCTGTCTGACACAACCCATCCGAATGAGCAGGACACAGCCCCATACGCAGGACAATGTGGGTGCAGTGGTGTAAGCATTTAAGAGAGCGAGGACAGTTATAGGTGAAAGTTTGACTAGACTAGACTAGAAAGTGGGACACTGCCATTGTTAACAAAGGTACTTCTATTAAACTTAGACATGCAGTTGTATGAGTGCGTAAAAGGTCACATATAGACTGGATCAGGGGCTGATAAGTATTTAAATAATTTAACTGAAATATAATACAGCAAGCCATGCAAACAGGAGGAATTAACAGAGCGCTTATTCTGTAGAACACACTCTGGAAGGAGTACTGACTCTGAGTCTACAACTAAATTATCTCAATGATGTCATAAAAAAGTACTCAACCCAACTCAAGCACAGACAAAATCTGATTAAAGCTATTGACCACTGAAAAGGAACCAAATGATTGCATTACGATCAGGCCAAACAAAACCGCCCAGCTGGAGGTGGCTGGGGGGAGGGGATGGCAATTCACACACTAAAAATACATCCCATGAAAAAGGGGGAAAAGTCCTGCCAGTAAGTGTATAAAATCAAATTGTAAGTCCTGCCCAATTGTGAAAAGAACATAAATGTAATATTCTTCACATTAGAATCCAAACTTGAATCTAATCATACCTATTCAAGACTCAACTCCCTGTATATGGTGTTTTTGGTGTTCCAGAACAATCCACACTGTGGCACAGTGGGTCAAGGTGGGCTTGTACATGATTAAGACAGTGTGTGTGTGTGTGTGTGTGTGTGTGTGTGTGTGTGTGTGTGTGTGTGTGTGTGTGTGCGTGCATGCGTGCGTGCGTGCGTGTGTGTACATGCAGGCATGTATAAAGGTGGCTGAATCTTGTTATCTATAGTTAATGCACACATTACATTACATTACATTACATTACAGGCATTTAGCAGACGCTCTTATCCAGAGCGACTTACAACTTTTTTTTTCCAATTATACAGCTGGATATATACTGAAGCAATTCAGGTTAAGTACCTTGCTCAAGGGTACAACGGCAGTGTCCTACCTGGGAATCGAACCTGCAACCTTTCAGTTACAAGGCTAGTTCCTTAACCATTATACTACACTGCCGCCCCCACACAACACATCACTCTGCATTAGGTGAGAAAAGAGCCCAGAGTGCATCTTACCTTGACAGAGTCCTTTAATAACACAGCTCTCCCCACTCAATCCCTAACAATATCCTTTTCAGAAACTCAGAAAGTACAACCAGAATCATACAGGTTTGATACATAGCTGTATAAATTAATGGCATAAACCATTCTATGTATGAAAGGTAGGTTTCCCTCTATGTCACACTTTTTTCATACAATGGGCTTTAAACCTGCATGACATACCATTAGTACACATGTGACATAGGATGCCGCTGGTGGATAGTGTCATGAAAGCATTCATTTCAACAATTCAATTTATTTCCACATACCAGGTCCAGAATAAGAGATGAATTATCACAGACTGCAGATACCAATGTGTTTAGTTCAACTTCAACCTTTGAAATGTAAAATGCTGTTCCTTTGGCAGACAGACAGACGTTGGTGCCCAACGTGTGGCTATACATGTCCAATTCCCACCCTAATTCTGAATGTCCAATTCAATATTTGCAACCGTAGATGCGGTCAGTGGTCCCTACTGCCCAATCCTGAGAGTGAAGACATCCGCAGTATTCCCTTGAAACATGTGGTATCACCCGCCTGCTTCTTTTCACACCGCAGACCACAGCTAAGCTTGCATAGTTTGGAGTCTGACCTATCATATGTGGCTTCGGCATGCAGTCCAAGGGTGCCCAATCAGTAGAGAGGGTCGGGGGTTAGAAGAAAGCGATGAAACCAACTGAACCCTCCTGTACCTTGGGCGACGACTGTGGGGCTCATCCATGCACCACAACGTGGTGCCTTAACCAAACGAGCCACCCGGTAGCTACTCCTTTGTCTGTTCTAATGAAATGACACAAAACTCACCAGAGGCAAGGCTGCGGCCATGTTGTGTAACTTGAGCCACATTCTGCTGTAGGATGTTGAGACATTCTCCCAGGCAGCTGAGGGTGGCAGCGGAGGTGGCTTTGAGCAACAGCAGGTCCTGGTCCAGCGAGGACAGTGGCCCACGGGCGGGCAGAGACTCTATGGAGTGGACCAGCGTCTTCTGCTGACCCTCTGCCTGTGACATGATCTGCATAAACACAACAGGGTAGGGGCCTGGATCAGACTGGACCACTCACACACATATCATCACACCACCCACAAACTTATACTCACTTATAATAAATCATTCAATCACCAAATTATCTTGTACCCAGCAATTACCTGTATAATCGCCAAACTTGCTCTAACAAACACTATGCAATCAAATAATTTATTAAAATAATCACTCTCCCAACAATTAGATATCCACCACTCACAGAACCAAATAGTGTAGTACACCCATAATCACTCAAACATACAAATATTTCTTAACCAACACCTTGCCCGAGCACTCATTACGTTAACCCAAAAATCACTTACTTACAAACAGTCATATCTAGTGATCACTGAACTGTCCAATGAGTCCCTGCCTTCTCTCACACTACGACATGAAATTATGGGCGAAACAACCCCCATCTCTATGAGCAAACCTTAGTAACGACATTTATAATAACACTACAGTGCTAATGCTGCTGAGCTGAGATTTATAACTCAAACCCCATTACGAGTCGTAAAAGAAGGACAGCCAAAGAATTGCCTGCTGGACCAAAGTAAAAGCATTGGGGCTAATTTAGGTTAATGTAGCTTTAGCTTTGGATCAATCAAGGGTCAAAGTGGTGCACACGCTTAAGGACTGAAGGACTGCAATCAAATCTGCTTTTATGGGTCTCTGTAGAAAAAGCCAGCTGCCCAGGAGCAGAGCAAAAGACACATTCACTAAATCAGACCATTAACAATTAGGATGTAATGAATAGCCGGACACCTCCATGTTGTACAGAAGTGTCGACATGCTTCCCATGAGGAAACCAACACAAAATGTAATTCTAAAGAAACACTACAAGCAGCCCCTCCTGAGAATCAGCACACAGTCAGTGAAGGGCAGCGTCCTCCCAAGAGAGCCTTCTGACACTTCTCCACAACAGCACCCTCAAATCTGAGGGGTCACAAAATGAAGTGTAATTAAACTGTTTCATTTTCAGACCGTCAGATTTTAGGGAAAAGCCCTTCACGACAGTTAAGCTATCGCTATCTCTCTCTCTCTCTGTCTCTGTCTCTGTCTCTTGCTCTCTCTCTCTCTCTCTCTCTCTCTCTCTCTCTCTCACACACACTTTTTATACACTATTTTTGCTTCAAGACATTCAGAAAGACTCTCCTTACATCTATAAAGGTCTACAACTATGATGCACAGGTCCAGTACAGCATGACATACCCACTCCCTCATGGCGAGGAGGCTAACCATCATGACACACACAAGCAGCGCACATACACATACATGCACACACACGAGCAGCGCACATACACATACATGCACATACACATACATGCACACACAGACCCATAACACCCACTTGGGCCGAAAGATTCACGTTCAATTCTTGAATTATGTCATTAAATGAATGGAAATAAATATTAACTTTAAGGAATGTTTAATGCTAGGCTCTGGTGTGGTATACTGAGGTAAAGAGTATGGCTTTGTGAGGGTTGCAGGTTTTATTCCTAGGCATGTGTCTTGGGATTATGCAAGGCATCAAATATAAATTGCATTGGAAAAGCTAAGTGCAGATAATGAGTCAGAATTTCAGCTTATGTAGGTCAACAGGAAGAGTGGGTGCGAAGCATATGGATAATAAACCAGCGATATTTCAGCATCTGTAATACAGACTGTACAGTGATATTCCAGCATATACAGTCAAGCCGGAAAGTCTGCACACTCTTTCACCTTCTCCACGTTTTATTACGTTACAGACATATTCTACAATAGATTGAGTTCATTTTTTGTCTCAAAATTCTACACAAAATAGCCCATAATGACAAAGTGAAAACAGGTTTTTAGACATTTGTGCTAATTTATTAAAAATCAAAATGTAAAATATCATATGACACCCAAAAGTGAGCTGAGGTGCATTTTGTTTCCACTGATACTGCTTGAGATGTTTCTACAACTTAATTGGAGTCCACCTGTGATAAATTCAATTGATTGGACATGATTGGGGATTTCCAACACCTGCCTATATAAGGTCCCACAGTTGACAGTGCATGTCAGAGCAAACTCCAAGCCATGGGGTCAAAGGAATTATCTGCAGACCTCAGAAACAGGATTGTGTCAAGGCATAGATCTGGAGAAGGGTACGGAAAAATCTCTGCAGCTTTACAGGTCCCAAAGAGCACAGTGGCCACCATCATTCGTAAATGGAAGAAGTTTGGAACCACCAATAATCTTCCTAGACCTGGCCGCCCGGCCAAACTGAGCAATCGGGGAAGACGGGCCTTGGCCAGGGAGGTGAGCAGGAACCCGAGGGTCACTCTGACAGAGCTCCAGCGTATCCTTGTGGAGATGGGAGAACCTTTCAGAAGATCAACCATCCAGGCAGCACTCCACCAATCAGGCCTTTATGGTAGAGTGGCCAGACGGAAGCCCCTCCTTAGTAAAAGGCACATCACAGCCCGCTTGGAGTTTGCCAAAAGGCACCTAGAGGACTCTCAAACCATGAGAATCAAGATTCTCTGGTCTGATGAAACCAAAATTGAACTTTTTGGCCTGAATACCAAGCGTCACGTCTGGAGGAAACCAGGCACCGCTCATCACCTGGCTAATACCATCCCTACAGTGAAGCATGGCGGTGGCAGCATCATAATGTGGGGATGTTTTTCAGCAGCGGGAACGGGGCGACTAGTCCTGATAGAGGGAAAGATGAATGCAGCTAAGTACACCAAGATCCTTGAAGAAAACCTGCTCCAGAGCGCTCTGGACCTCAGACTGGGACCAACATGACCTCGACCCGAAGCACACAGCCAAGAGAACAAAGGAGTGGCTTCGGAGAAAGTCTGTGGATGTCCTTGAGTGGCCCAGCCAGAGCCCAGACCTGAATCCAATTGAACATCTGTGGAAAGAGCTGAAAATGGCTGTGTACCGACGCTCCCCATCCAACCTGACGGAGCTTGCAAGGATATGCCAAGAGGAATGGGCAAAAATGTCCAGAAACAAGTGTGCCAAGCTCGTAGCTTCTTTCCCAAGACGCCTTGAAGCTGTAATCGCTGCCAAAGGTGCAGCAACCAAGTATTAGGCTAAGGGTGTGTACAGATATGTAACCCCTAAATAACCTATTTTTGTCAGTAAAATAAAATTGCATATTTTCTAAAAACCTGTTTTCACTTCGTCATTATTGGCTATTGTGTGTAGATGTTTGAGGCAAAAAATGAACTCAATCTATTGTAGTATAAGTCTGTAACGTAATAAAACGTGGAGAAGGTGAAAGGAGTGTTCAGACTTTCCGGCTTGACTGTATAACAAACTGTACAGAGTGATATTTCAGCATATATGACTGACTGTACAGAGCGAGATTCCAGCATCTGTGACACAGACTTTACAGAGTGATATTTCAGCATCTGTGACACATACTTTACAGATGATATTTCTGACATCACCTTTGGCGACACAAGAAAGATGTATTCCAAACATGTACAGAGCCATGTATATATTTAAACATACCCAGAAGAAACACACAGGCCAGTGCTAGTCTATTTATTTATCTTTTTTCTTCTTTTTTTTTTTTTGGGGGGGGGGGGGGGCTTTCTGCCATGGTAATTGTCAAAATATGTTCCATATATAAGTATGATAAAAAAAAAGTTTGGAAAGAGATGACTCTTTCACAGCAGTGAGAAACTTTGTGGCTCAGCTTTGTGATTCAGCCAGCTGACAAGTGATACAGATTCAGTGAAGCAGAGCAGTCCCATGGGCCACCGCAAGGGGAGCATCTGAGGGCTTTGAGAAAACAATGCACTTCTGCTAAAAGAAAACCACCTTTTCTACCCCCACCTCTGCCTACTGTAATTGAATACTTGTGTTTGAAATGTTACATCTCCCACGTCTTACTTACTCATCCAGACTAAAAAAAAAACTTCAAATAAAGGTAATCGTGTGCATTAGAATAACAGAGGGAAACGTGGGAGGGAGGAAGCTGTATCATTCTGCACTTTCTCCCTTGTGTGCTCCATATTACGCACCACAGGCTAAATGTATGTAGTTTCACAGGCAACTGTGAAATTACTTTATTCATCACAGGAGTTTACCTCCTAATACAGACAGTCCAGCAATCTGGACTTATGACTGGGCTTAGTGGGCTATGGATTCAAATTCCATGTGCTGGGCACAGTACTGCATCATCACTTTTGGGAAGAGGCCATCAGATTAATATTACCAACCTTGTATATTGCCAACCAATATAAACAACGTCTAGAGCTCAAACTCATTTGACGTACAAACCTGTGCTCAGTAATGTACACACCTGTGTTTAGGGTGAATATCAGTAATGTACACACCTGTGTTCAGGGTGAATAGGAGTAATGTACACACCTGTGTTCAGGGTGAATAGGAGTAATGTACACACCTGTGTTTAGGGTGAATATCAGCAATGTACACACCTGTCTTTAGGGTGAATATCAGTAATGTACACACCTGTGTTCAGGGTGAATAGGAGTAATGTACACACCTGTGTTTAGGGTGAATATCAGTAATGTACACACCTGTGTTTAGGGTGAATATCAGTAATGTACACACCTGTGTTCAGGGTGAATAGGAGTAATGTACACACCTGTGTTTAGGGTGAATATCAGTAATGTACACACCTGTGTTCAGGGTGAATATCAGTAATGTACACACCTGTGTTCAGGGTGAGTATCAGTAATGTACACACCTGTGTTCAGGGTGAGTATCAGTAATGTACACACCTGTGTTCAGGGTGAATAGGAGTAATGTACACACCTGTGTTTAGGATGAATATCAGTAATGTACACACCTGTGTTCAGGGTGAATAGGAGTAATGTACACACCTGTGTTTAGGGTGAATATCAGTAATGTACACACCTGTGTTCAGGGTGAATAGGAGTAATGTACACACCTGTGTTCAGGGTGAATATCAGTAATGTACACACCTGTGTTCAGGGTGAATATCAGTAATGTACACACCTGTGTTCAGGGTGAGTATCAGTAATGTACACACCTGTGTTCAGGGTGAGTATCAGTAATGTACACACCTGTGTTCAGGGTGAATAAGAGTAATGTACACACCTGTGTTTAGGGTGAATATCAGTAATGTACACACCTGTGTTTAGGATGAATATCAGTAATGTACACACCTGTGCTCACGGTGAATATCAATCAAACCCACAAAAGTTTAGAAGCAGAAGTTTAAAAATGAAATTTATGAGACTCGGTACAAAACATCCGGGACGAGCAGAGAGCCCAGTATTCCAGTGAATAGAGTCATTAAGGGACAGGGTAGAAGACACACTGCCCCCTTTCAAAGTGACACACTTGACTCATTTATGGTGACTCACCATTGATTCAGGACGACTGGTACCCCCCCCCCCCCCCCCCCCCCCACTTCATACTAGCACCCGGTCTCAACGTCTGTATGTCCTGGCCCCACGGTGGTGGAATGAGCTCAGAACAACAGAAAGTCTGACCGCCTTCAAGCGCAGATTGAAGACTCACCTCTTCAAGCTGCACCTCTCTCCACCCCTCCCTACCTCCTTGTGACCTCCCTTGATTGTGTTTTTCTGAATCCTTGTTTAAGTGGTTCAAGCTGCTAGTTTAATACTTAAGGTTACTTATTGGCTTACTGTTGTACACGCCAATGATTGATATCGTGTGGTCCCCCCCCCCCCAAAAAAAAAAGAAAAATTAAATAAAATCATACTGACTGCGCCTGGTGTTTGAAATCGTATTTACCTTTTAGGGTTGTTTTAACGCACTTGTTTCAAGTTGGAAAATGATTAATATTACCAACCTTGTATATTGCCAACCAATATAAACAACGTCTAGAGCTCAAACTCATTTGACGTACAAACCTGTGCTCAGTAATGTACACACCTGTGTTTAGGGTGAATATCAGTAATGTACACACCTGTGTTCAGGGTGAATAGGAGTAATGTACACACCTGTGTTCAGGGTGAATAGGAGTAATGTACACACCTGTGTTTAGGGTGAATATCAGCAATGTACACACCTGTCTTTAGGGTGAATATCAGTAATGTACACACCTGTGTTCAGGGTGAATAGGAGTAATGTACACACCTGTGTTCAGGGTGAATAGGAGTAATGTTCACACCTGTGTTCAGGGTGAATAGGAGTAATGTACACACCTGTGTTTAGGGTGAATATCAGTAATGTACACACCTGTGTTTAGGATGAATATCAGTAATGTACACACCTGTGTTCAGGGTGAATATCAGTAATGTACACACCTGTGTTCAGGGTGAGTATCAGTAATGTACACACCTGTGTTCAGGGTGAGTATCAGTAATGTACACACCTGTGTTCAGGGTGAATAGGAGTAATGTACACACCTGTGTTTAGGGTGAATAGGAGTAATGTACACACCTGTGTTCAGGGTGAATAGGAGTAATGTACACACCTGTGTTCAGGGTGAATAGGAGTAATGTACACACCTGTGTTCAGGGTGAATAGCAGTAATGTACACACCTGTGTTTAGGATGAATATCAGTAATGTACACACCTGTGTTCAGTGTGAATATCAGTAATGTACACACCTGTGTTCAGGGTGAGTATCAGTAATGTACACACCTGTGTTCAGGGTGAATAGGAGTAATGTACACACCTGTGTTTAGGGTGAATAGGAGTAATGTACACACCTGTGTTTAGGGTGAATATCAGTAATGTACACACCTGTGTTTAGGGTGAATAGGAGTAATGTACACACCTGTGTTCAGGGTGAATAGGAGTAATGTACACACCTGTGTTCAGGGTGAATAGGAGTAATGTACACACCTGTGTTTAGGGTGAATATCAGTAATGTACACACCTGTGTTTAGGATGAATATCAGTAATGTACACACCTGTGTTCAGGGTGAATATCAGTAATGTACACACCTGTGTTCAGGGTGAGTATCAGTAATGTACACACCTGTGTTCAGGGTGAGTATCAGTAATGTACACACCTGTGCTCACGGTGAATATCAATCAAACCCACAAAAGTTTAGAAGCAGAAGTTTAAAAATGAAATTTATGAGACTCGGTACAAAACATCCGGGACGAGCAGAGAGCCCAGTATTCCAGTGAATAGAGTCATTAAGGGACAGGGTAGAAGACACATTGCCCCCTTTCAAAGTGACACACTTGACTCATTTATGGTGACTCACCATTGATTCAGGACGACTGGTACCCCCCCCCCCCCCCCCCCCCCCCCCACTTCATACTAGCACCCGGTCTCAACGTCTGTCTGTCCTGGCCCCACGGTGGTGGAATGAGCTCAGAACAACAGAAAGTCTGGCCGCCTTCAAGCGCAGATTGAAGACTCACCTCTTCAAGCTGCACCTCTCTCCACCCCTCCCTACCTCCTTGTGACCTCCCTTGATTGTGTTTTTCTGAATCCTTGTTTAAGTGGTTCAAGCTGCTAGTTTAATACTTAAGGTTACTTATTGGCTTACTGTTGTACACGCCAATGATTGATATCGTGTGGTCCCCCCCCCCCCAAAAAAAAAAGAAAAATTAAATAAAATCATACTGACTGGTGTTTGAAATCGTATTTACCTTTTAGGGTTGTTTTAACGCACTTGTTTCAAGTTGGAAAATGCACTAATGTACGTCGCTCTGGATAAGAGCGTCTGCCAAATGACTAAAATGTAAATGTAATGTAATCACAAGGAGCTGGCTTAAAAAAACTGATCAGGTTTGGTGTAGCTTCATGGTGGGGACCCTGATCAACCAGACTACTGTCTTATTATTCTCTCAAACAGATCATTTATGTCCCAGTGTCCCTTCTTTCTTTCTCTCTCTTTAAATCTCTCTTTACCCCCTTCTCTCCCTCTCTGTCTCTCTCTCTCTCACCCTTCTGTCCCATCCCCTCTCTCCATCTCATTCCCTTTCTCTTCTTCCCTTACTCTCTGGCCCTGTATGACCTTGTTGGGCTACTGTAAACCTTGACTATCCACTGCCCTTTGTCTGTGTGTCAATCAGCCTCAGTGGGAGGCTGGGATGCCCATGAATTGGACGGCCATCTAATTTGCATACACTTCACATGCAGGTTCCTGCCGGCCAGACATTGGCATTCTCTCGTTACAAACGCTCCCCCCTTCCTGCAGTGTCTGTGCCTGTCATCGTTGTGAGCGACTTTCAAGTGGCTACAGTATCTGATGCATTATTCATTTTCATTATTACTCAAGTTGAATTTTCCTGATTCCCAACAGTTAAACTACGGTGTCCTCCAAAATCTGCCCGATTCATTGATTTGGTTTGCCTGGTGTGACCTGTTGTGGGATTTCTGTAATGAAAGTGGCATTAGAGGTAAACACTCAAAGCACTGTCTCACTGGCAGGGTTGGGGACATGATTTACTGATTATGGATCTACTCAATTTCCCTTTAGGGGGTAGGGGGGGTGCGACTGCAGCGATATTCGAACCTCAGGCAGACGGCACTTGTGTTCTGCTACATGCAGAAGTAGTGGAAGAAGAAGTATGATAAAGACGGGATGAGAGAACAGAGATGAGTAGTGATAGCACACAGTTCAGAGGACACTATGCAAACTTCAATGGGCCTTCAAATATGACTATGCATTCCAACTTGAATGAAAATAATATATAATTGATTTATGAATCAAGAGAGAATATATTAGATAGGCACTCACGGGTGCTCGCCCACATAGACGGACTGTTTCAGATGCAACCCTTGTTTGGGGGTAACTGAAGGGGGTTCCCAGTGTTTGGCTGGTGAGGCTATGAAGGTGTAACATGCTTCACTGGTGTGTGACCCTGTTATGCATAGAACGACACTGCTCCAGCCTCTGCCTGTTCTGTTTTATGCTGCTGAGGGCACAGCTCAGATAATATTGGAAAGACTGCTCATAGCAAAAACTCATTCCCTCCTTTCTCATACTCTCTCACTCTCATTCCCGATATTGGTCTTGCTTATTCTTTCTTTCACTTTCTTTTCCATTGCTCTCTCCCTCTTTACTGCTCTGTCCTCTCCCTTTCCTTCCCTCTCCCGCTCTTTCTCCAGCACTCCATTCTCCATTACAGTAGGATGTAAGCCTGATTGATGGTGACCTTGTCTCTGGGATAAAGACTCTGTTAAACAGAGTGACTCAGGAACTTTCACTTGGTAATGGATACCCATCCCTTTCACATCCTTGGCCTGCCTGTCGCAGTTCTCATGGCCCTCTCTTGCACCCTCACTCTACAAGCCAAAACTGTGCTCCCTTCTTTCCCCTTGTTCTACAGGCTGAAGCTCCACCCCCTCTCATTCCCTTGTTTTATCGGCTGAAGCTCCACCCCCTCTTGCACCTTCACTCAAACTGCTGAAGCTCCACCTCCTCTCTCACACTTGTACTACAGGCCAAAGTTCCACTCCGTGTCACACCCTGATTTTACAGGCCAAAGTCCTGCCCCGTTCACACCCATGTCCTACAGGTTGAAACTACGCCACTGCACAGCACACTCGTGCCTGAACAGAGTGGGTTTATAAGATGGAATATCATGAAAACGCAAAGCTAGCCAGACTATCTTTCGGCAACTCTTGTCTTTGGTGCGACTGTACCATGTGCACAGAAGAAAAAGATATTGGCTTTTTTTTTTAATGAGCTTTTTGCACTTGAAGAAGGGTTTCTTCTAGGGCTGTCAGATGATCAAAAAGATTTATCACAATTTAGATTTTCTTTTACATTGACAGCCCTGATTCCTTCAATTGATGGAACAAATAATGTATTAGATGAGTCACTGCCCCAAAGTCAGATTCCGCAGCACAGAAACAAGAGAGGTTTAATAAGCTGATTCAACTAGAGTGCAGTACACGTCAGTAGACAGAATGCCCTCAGGTTCTGGAAAATATGGTGGAAACCAGGATGACTGCATATATTCACACATGAAATAATGAGTCATTTTGAAGTATAGCTCAATATGATCTTTTGAGAAAGCTGCCAAGAAAATGTCAGTCACTGTTATAGTGCCATTTCCATGATTAAAAAATACAGTTGGATCTCACTTTCTAAAGGGCTGCCAGATATCGCTAAACCAAAGATGTGCATGTGTGTGTGTATGTGTGCATTAGTTCTGCACATTTAAAATACCGGCACTTATCTCTGGCAGCCAGAAAGGGAAAGTGATAGTTTCCAGGATTTGAGCAATTAAGGTATTCAAAGTGGCACTGGCATAGCAACTTTAATCCCTTTGCCTTTACCTACAGTAAATGGCAGCTTTTACTAAGGAGGCCCACTGGCTGGGCTGTATATACTGTATATGATTGAGTCTGGATTTTACAGATTCTCTGAATATACTATATGGTGCATCCACAAATAATATTTTATGAACATAAAGGACATCTTATTTCACCTATATAGTTAAAATCTTTGTATGATAAGACTGTTCATGGAGATCTTTACAGGTAGTGAGAGTGTACGGTGTGTAATCCACTGCAAATCCTGGAATCTCACCTCTGGTCCTTGTGTTATCACTTATCAAGACTAATCAACAGGATTTTGGCTTTTCGTGTTCTGTGCTGTGAGGAGTAACCTGTGCTGGCTCCATAGAGGGGAACTTGTATTGAGGACAGAGGCAGAAACAGCCTCTGCACTGCCTCCACCTCACATGACCTGCTGTCCCATTTCATCTTCAATGCTGTCCCACTTTTGATCTTCAATCCTTCAGTAACACCAGCTCTGGTTACCTGCGTTGGCGCCATTCCTATAAACAGTGATGGACCACAGCCAGGACTTTCACTGCACTGACAGGACAGAGCTCGAAGACTCTGGTCCATGGCCATCCCCCAGGTGGACCATTTCTTAAAACCACTCCCCCATTGTTTCTTCACCCCCACCGCTTTTCAACCTCCCTCCTGCTCACGGCCCAATTCCTTCTTAGATGGGGCACCTATTCCTCATTCTACTGCAGTGAGTTACAAACACATAGAGTGAGAGAAACACACCCAGTAGAGGAGGCCCACTCATGCCACCCACACCACAACCCAGCACAGCAGTCTGCACAATAACAAACCACTTTCAGAATTTAAATAATAAGTATTTGATGTAATTTAGTTAAGTCCGCACACTGCACCTTCATTTTGGCATGGTTTTCTCAGCTTGAAACTTTAAAAATCACTGTTCTTTCCCATATAGCCATTAAAAATGGAACAACTAGCGTGTACCTTCCACGTCATTTTATATAAATAATCCCAAAGGTGAACATATGGCCAACTGTAAAACAGGATGACTGCTAATGACTCCATTTTGAAAACAAGGACAATGAGAACAAGAAA
The DNA here is from genome assembly GCA_029718625.1 of Synaphobranchus kaupii. Taxonomy (NCBI): domain Eukaryota; kingdom Metazoa; phylum Chordata; class Actinopteri; order Anguilliformes; family Synaphobranchidae; genus Synaphobranchus; species Synaphobranchus kaupii. The sequence goes on from CM056382.1 coordinate 58,574,638, forward strand.
CCATTGCCTTATTTTCCCCCTGCTGGAATACTCTCTCTGGCATGATCTATTCTGATTAATTATTCAATCGAACGCGCACACAAGATATTTAGAAACGCTGCAAAAAGATTTTCGCATCAGCATTTTGACATTCTGTAGCAGCCCATTTTAACAGATTGGCTAGTTACATATTTAACTGCCTCTTCTCACCCGGTTTCACACCTCAAACAAATTTTCCATTTCCACACTTTCACAAAAGAACCGTATGTCCTGCGTTCACAATTGCAAATGTGGACAATGGGAGAAACTACAAAGCACAGTCTAATCAATGAAAAGCCACAGCACTCCAGCAAAAATCAAAACCTTTTGTGAACGGCTTGCTGAGTACTCAAGCGCTCAATTTTTGACACAAAAATAAGTTTTAACATGGACAATTAAATGTTGCCTATAAATTCATGCTAGTGATGCAAATTGTGATAACATTCTCACAGCAGTTTCCAGGCAACAAACTGACCTCATCATATCAATGCAGTATTAAAATAAAATCATAGCAAGTTTATGAAATCTTTTGCTGTTAGCTGGAATGCTGCCTTATGTGCTCCAGGGTCCATAGCTGTAGTCAGGTCTTTACAAAACAACCACAATGTAGGATAACAGCTAAACGCTGCCCTTAGTTTTTAATGAGCAAACACACTGTAGGACGTAGCTAAAAGCTACAGTCTACAGTACAAACACAACTACAGCCAGTCTTTGCTGAACAAACACAATGAAGCAAACAGCTATGAGTGACAGTCAGCTACAGTCCACAAAATTCAGACAGTGCAAGCCACATTGAAAAGCGAGAGGGTGGACAGCAGGGTCAACAGCAGTACATTTGGGAGGAGCAACCCTACCTCTTTGACCTCGAGCAGCCTCCCGGGGTACTGGTTCTTGGCACGGGCGGCAGCAGCGGGGGGACTTGTGATGGGTGATGGTGAACAACAGCGCTGGGTGCCCCGGTATGGGATGGGTGCCTCTGGGAGCCGGGGGAGGAGGAGGAGGAGGTGGGTTGGGGGGTGCGGGAGCAGGGAGAAGCTGCGGGTCCAGACCGGAGGAGGAGCAGGAGGACCCCTGGAAGAGATGGCAGCAGCAGCAGGAGTGAGAGGAGGAGGAGGGGGGAGCGATCGACCCGCTCTCTCTCTCCGCACGGAGCGGGACCAGAACGTTCGGCCACCCCTCTACTGCGTTCCGCTGTCAATGCACAAGGGCATCTTCTGCCTCAGGAACTGATCGAACCAGGGAGGGAGGGGGGAGGGATAAGGGGGAGGGGGCCATGTGCCAGAGCTGCTGCACTCCTGGGCTATAAAGCATGACTGTCACATTTTTGCTCATATACGCATGTATTCTACACCTAAATTGTTACCCATTAAAACTTTTTTTAAGTTCTCCAGTGGTCTGCAGTGGTTCCTGAAATGAACTCAATGGAAGCCCCAGAGAGACGTAAAAGCAGCCCTCCAAAACGTCAGAGACTTCAACTCAAAGTCTCAGGCCCATCAATTTCCCTTCAAATCTCCCTCTTCAATAGTGTCAATTGATTTCCCACTGTACAATTTGTAGATAATATTGCAGATAACCTGTTCAGCCAGCTTGACCTAACTTTCACATCATTTTTTGGTGTTATTTATCAAGGAGATATTGTTTTCTTACATATCCTGAATTGTACGTTTTAAGGTTATTTTGCACTACCTAACAGCTGAACTTCCATCAGCCTTAAAGGCTCTCAGTCAGCAATTTCATTTTCAAGCCAATTAATTCACCCAATACACCAGAGAAAAGGAGAGGAAAAGGGTTGTGAGAGAGACAGAAGTGCTTTGATAACAGCCCATCTAACAGGCCTCAGACTGAAACACGAGAGCTGCAGTGTAACATCCAGAGCTGCGGCTCAAGGTCACGCCGGTCAGTCCAGCCTTCTGAAGCACCACAATTTCATCTACTGCTCCTGTCGCTCAAAAGCTCCCATCAGCTCTTCTACGCCAACCCCTTGCCTAGTGAGCACCCGATTCTGACTTATCTCAACTCAATGACAGCTCTCAGATGCGTAACACCAAAAGCAGAATGCTAAAATAGCTGTGGATCAGCATACACAACATCCAGATTAATTCAGACTGAGCTGCAAGAGACAGGAAACACAGACTCAGTGATAAGAGGACACCAGAAGCCTGCTGATTTTAGATAAGAGAAACCCTGTATCCCTCTATCATTCCCCCTCCTGTGAGAATCAGTGCTGAGGGCAATCTGACCACAGGGCAGTTTCCTCACCGTGACACCCGTGCTGGTAATAGCGGCCTTCTTCTCCCTCAGATATGCCATATCTGTAAGGGGAGTGGCTGAGTCAGAGGACCAAGCGCGACCGTCAGGGATTCTAAAAGTGTAGGTACTAACACCTACACCACTAAAGCAGACAGATCTGCACTGGAAAAGGGTAAAAAATAAACAGTGGGAAACAAAACCCTCCCGGCGTAAGCCAAAAATAAAGCAACCCCAAACGAGGGCGAACTCGAGAATCGCGAGTAATCAATAACAAAAGAACCTCACGCTCCTTAACGAGGAGCGAATACAGGAGGTCAGAGAAAACAAACAAAAGAAACACCCTGAATAAACGGGCGAGAGAAGGAAGAGAGAAACTAGAACCTGTTATCTACAGCTCTAGGTGAGAAACGAGCTGAACAAAAAGGCAACAGGTAAGGAGAGTATAACGGATGAAGAGAGAAAGGAAAGAAAAAACCAAAATAAATCTTTCTTCTAACTCTATATCGGACTTGCTACGTTTCCTATTCGTGCGAACCAGAAAAGCAGCGAGCGAATCCTATAACTTTACCGACCTCCTTTTCAATATAGCAACGACAACATGGAAGTGTAGGAAATGCGGAAGTCCTGGGCTATTTATAACCGGCAGGAAATCCAAAACAGGTGAAAGAGATAATTGCCGGGCGAGATTCAAACAACGAAACGGAGGCGGAAAAAATCAGATAGAGCGTTCAAATGACGCCAAAAGAAAAACCGAACGCAGAAACAACAGCAGCTGCCAGAAACCATGACAGGACCCCCCTACTAAGGGACAACCCCAGGCCGATCCCTCAGCCTTGCTTCTGCGGAGTCCCTAATAAGTGTTGAGTCCAAGATGTTCTTGGAGAAAACCCAACAACGCTCCTCCGGGCCATAGCCCTCCCAATCCACCAAAAATTGGAACCCTCTTCCTCTCCGTCTCTCAGCCAGAATGCGCCGGACGGTATAAGCTGGGCCTCCATCTATGATCAGGGGGGCCAGCGGAGGTTGGTCCGCCGGTGCCATAGGACTAATAAGTAACGGTTTAAGCCGAGAGACGTGAAAGGTGGGGTGGATGCGCATAGAGCGCGGGAGCTGTAGTCTCACGGTGACCGGATTAATACGCCCTATGATCTTAAACGGTCCAATGAAGCGGGGAGCGAGTTTACGAGACTCCACCCTGAGGGGGAGATCCCGCGTAGAGAGCCACACGCGTTGACCAACCCTGAATGACGGAGCAGGACGCCGGTGCCTATCCGCCACCCTCTTCTGTATAGAAGACGCGCGGAGGGAACCTCCACATCTTTTTCTAGCTCAGGGAATAACAGAGGTTGATACCCCAGCTGAGCTTCGAATGGTGAGAGCCCTGTGGAGGTGTTGCACAGGGTATTATGGGCGTACTCTGCCCAGGCTAGGTGTCGACTCCAGGACGTAGGGTTGGAGGCGGCCAGACACCGAAGAGTGTTCTCCAGGGTCTGGTTAGTGCGCTCGGTCTGCCCATTAGTCTCCGGGTGGAAGCCAGAGGATAAGCTGACCGAGGCACCAATCAGAGAACAGAATGCGCGCCAGAACTTGGCAGCGAACTGGGGGCCGCGATCAGAGACCACGTCTGAAGGCAGTCTGTGTAGTCGGAACACGTGATCTACTACTAGTTGCGCTGTCTCAGGTGCTGAAGGAAGCTTAGGCAATGCAATACAGTGAGCTGCCCTGGAGAAGCGGTCTACGACCACCAAGATCACTGATTTGCCCAGAGACGTAGGCAAACCGGTGACGAAGTCGAGGGCGATGTGACTCCAAGGGCGACTGGGGATGGGAAGAGGGCGCAAAAGGCCCGAGGGTGGGAGACATGAACCTTTACTCCGAGCACAAACCGGACAAGCAGCAACAAAACTCCGTACGTTCCTTTCGAGACTGGGCCACCAAAAACGCCGGGACAAGAAATCCTTTGTGCGGTGCACTCCGGGGTGAGCGACCAGCTGAGAATTGTGTCCCCATTGCAATACTCGGGACCTAAGCCTTAGCTGGACGAACAAGCAGTGGGGTGGGCCCCCCCCCCCGGGCCTGGGTCGGAGCGCAGCGCAGCGCCTTCTGCACTGCTGCCTCAACAGCCCATATAACCGGAGCCACTATGTGGTCGGCGGGGATAATAGGTTCAGGAACAGGATCCCTGTCTGAACGGTCGAAGATGCGTGACAGAGCATCAGGCTTCACATTCTTGGAGCCGGGACGGTAAGTGAGCAAAAAGTTGAAGCGCAAGAAGAATAACGCCCATCAGGCTTGGCGAGAATTACGCCTCTTGGCTAGCTGCACATATTGCAGGTTTTTATGATCCGTCCATACAGTGAACGGGTGCTCCGCCCCCTCCAGCCAGTGGCGCCACTCCTCCAGAGCCAATTTGACCGCCAAGAGCTCCCGGTCCCCCACGTCGTAATTTCTCTCGGCCGGTGTTAGTGCACGAGAAAAATATGCACAGGGATGAATCTTGCGGTCCAGCGGAGATAGCTGGGAGAGAATGGCTCCCACCCCCAACTCAGAAGCGTCTACCTCTACCACGAAGGGGAGGGAGGGGTTGGGCGTGATGAGAATGGGCTCGGAACTGAAACGTTTTTTTAACTCAAAAAATGCTGCTTCGGCCCTCAAATTCCATAAAAACCGTGAGGAAGAGGTCTTTTTAGTGAGCGCCGTAATAGGCGCGGCTACCGCACTGAAATTGCGTATAAACCTCCTGTAAAAATTGGCGAAGCCTAAAAAGCGTTGTACCTGCTTAAGGGAAGACGGGGTGGGCCAGTTCTTAACGGCAGAGACTTTCTCGGGGTCCATTTGAACCTTGTCGTCTGCCACAATGAACCCCAGGAAAGAAACGGAGTTAGTGTGGAAAACACACTTCTCTGCCTTCACAAAAAGCTGAGCTTTGAGCAGCGCCTTAAGAACCTGCCTGACGTGGAGGATGTGAGTGGGAAGATCAGGAGAAAAAATTAAAATGTCGTCCAGGTAGACGCAGACTGATCTCTCCAGCATCTCCCTAAGGACATTGTTCACTAGGGCCTGAAAAACTGAGGGGGCGCTAGTGAGCACGAAAGGCATCACCTGGTATTCGTAGTGTCCAGAGTGGGTGTTAAACGCCGTTTTCCATTGGTCGCCCTCGCGAATGCGAACGAGATTGTAGGCGCTGCGCAGATCGACTTTTGAAAAAATAGACGCCCCCTGGAGGCGTTCAAATGCCGAATTCATCAGGGGAAGGGGATAACGATTCTTGATTGTGATGTCATTGAGTCCCCTGTAATCAATGCACGGCCTGAGACTACCATCTTTTTTCTTTACAAAGAAGAATCCTGCCCCTGCCAGCGAGGGTCGAGGGTCTAATAAAACCGTTGGCTAGGGACTCTTCAATGTATTGCCTCATCGCGGCACTCTCAGGACCCGACAAGGAGTATAGCGACCCCCTATGAGGAACCGTGCCCGGATAAAGGTCGATGGCGCAGTCATACGGCCAATGAGGAGGCAGAGAGGTGGCGCGTTGCTTGCTAAAAACCTCAGCAAGATCTGTATACTGCTGAGGAACACTAGTCGGCAAAGGAAAGTTGAGAGCCCCGCCCACCTGAGTGCTCTCACAATCTGAGAGGGAATCAAGTGGGTTGTCCCAGTCGATCTCAGAATGGGGAGTCTCCTCCCCCCACCCACTGAGACCATCAGCAAATGAGTCCCAGGAAAGACTCTCCCTGGCGTCCTGAGAGGGCACCACTGAATCGTGAGACCCAAGGAGAGACCTCCCCTCCTCTTGCTCGCTGTCTGAACTGGAATCGGGAGGAGGACGAAGTGGACCTCCAGACGTGAGCGGTCTACTCTTAGAGCAGTGAGGTCTACACTGGGGACCCCACTGGAGAATAACCGTCCCCTCTGCTCCCCAGTTTATATGAGGCTTGTGCTGAGCCAGCCACGAATGGCCCAGAACAAGAGGGTATGTGGGTGAGTCCACCAAAAAAAACTGAATCCGCTCTGTATGGCCAAGGAATGAGACAGCCAGATTTAGAATGCTGGTGACCCGCCGGATGGTACCCGTGCCCAAAGGACGACCGTCGAGTCCCGTTACTAGCCGTGGGGAGAGGAGGGGAAGTGAAGGAATGCCCTGCTCCCTAGCCCACTTGATGTCAATAAGAGACTCGACCGACTCAGAATCAACAAACGCGATTGCAGCTGGTGGAGCGCCTCCTCCAACTCAACTGCACTACTAACTGGGTACGAGGAGAGGTGTTATTAGGTCTCACCAGGGGCCCCGATCCCCCTAGTGAGACTGCCCTTGTCCCATTAGCTTAGGACATTAGTCTCTGAAATGCCCTGCACGTCTACAATATTGGCACCAGGCGTCGCTCGGCCTGGTGGTTTTGAGATCTCTTACTGCCGCCCCATCTACCTGCATGGGCTCATCCGAAAACGAGGGAAAATGGAGTGGCCGCAGAAAGCGGTAAGTAACGCGACGACCGAACCCTGCGTTCCCCTCTGAGTCCCTCTCTCTCTCTCTCTCTCTCTCTCTCTCTAATGCGGTTATCCACCCAGATGGCTGTGGAAACCAGAGCACCAAAAGAGACGGTGGCTCGAGTACTGACAGCGCGTCCTTAACGGGATCGGAAAGTGCGTTAAGGAAAAGGGAGCTAAGTGGCCCATCGGACCACCCAGTCTCCCCTGCCAGAGCTCGAAACGCAATGGAGAATGTTGCCACTGTGTCGTTACCCTGACGAAGACGGGTCAGTCGCATGGCCGCCTCCTGACCGGAGACGTCATGATCAAAGACTGACGCCATCTCCTCGATAAGCTTCTCTGTGGTGAACATAACAGAGGAATTAGCCCTTATTAAGGGGTCCGCCCAGGCGAGAGCAGTGCCTGTAAGATGAGAGAGGATGAGTGCAACCCGAGCCTCCTGGGTGGAGAAGGAGGAGGGCTGCGCTTTAAAAAAAATCAAACATTGCGTCAGGAACGCTCTACACTTCCCGGCCTCCCCTCCATAGCGGAGTGGGAGCTGCAATTTAGGCTCCCTGAGATCCGGTGGAATGGGGATAGCGGCGGAATCAGGGGGTGCTTGTGCAACAGGGACGGGTGCTTGTGCGACCGGAGGAGGTGTGGTGGTGAGGGTCAGGGCGCGGATACTGTCTGCTAAGTCGCGCAGACATTCACTCTGGTAGCGAAGCTGGCTAGAGAACTGCGCCTGCTGGGTGTGGAGGGTCTGAACGGAGGCCTGAAGGGCCCTAATGCCCTCCTCATGGGCGGAGATGGCTGCCCCCTGAGCCGTGAGGATTGTACTCAGATCTGGCGTTGTCGCTGGTACCTCCCTAGAGGCTTCCATGTTCTGTAAGGGGAGTGGCTGAGTCGGAGGACCAAGGGCGACCGTCAGGGATTCTAAAAGTGTAGGTACTAACACCTACACCACTAAAGCAGACAGATCTGCACTGGAAAAGGGTAAAAATAAACAGTGGGAAACAAAACCTCCCGGCATAAGCCAAAAATAAAGCAACCCCAAACGAGGGTGAACTCGAGAATCACGAGTAATCAATAACAAAAGAATCTCACACTCTTTAACGAGTAAACAAATAACAAAAGAACCTCACGCTCCTTAACGAGGAGCGAATACTGGAGGTCAGAGAAAACAAACAAAAGAAACACCCTGAATAAACGGGCGAGAGAAGGAAGAGAGAAACTAGAACCTGTTATCTACAGCTCTAGGTGAGAACGAGCTGGTAGGTAGGAGAGTATAACGGATGAAGAGAGAAAGTAAAGAAAAAAACAAAATAAATCTTTCTTCTAACTCTAATCGGACTTGCTGCGTTTCCTATTCGTGCGAACCAGAAAAGCAGCGAGCGAATCCTATACCTTTACCGACCTCCTTGTCAATATAGCAACGACAACATGGAAGCGTCGGAAATGCGGAAGTCCTGGCTATTTATAACCGGCAGGAAATCCAAAACAGGTGAAAGAGATAATTGCCGGGCGAGATTCAAACAACGAAACGGATGCGGAAAAAATCCGATAGAGCGTTCAAATGACGCCAAAAGAAAAACCGAACGCAGAAACAACGAAACCATGACAATATCATAAATAAACACTGGGAGGAGGGGAGGGGGTGACTCTGCTCACTGATGTGCTGATGTTGTGGATAAGACTTCAAAAAACCCTCTTTTTTCTTAATAAATCTTCCTTTGACCAGGACACATCAAATATGATCTGCCACTGGAAATGTATTAGAATCCAGAGCAAATAAGGGCACACCTTGCGCATCTAACACTCTGTTTAACAGAGCAGAGCTTATAGTTCTTGTCTAAAATCTATGACATTATGCACACTAGAGGGAGGGCCTTCACATTAAATCCAAAGGAGATAGCAGCACTGAATTTTAAGGAGATAACCAGTGTAGCAGCCCTGGCTCAAGGTAACAGCATTCAGCTAAGCTGATAGAGTATCAAACAAATGAACACACTCCAGCCTTTACAGACAGGCAACAGATTAAACAGGCTGGATTTAGGCAAAGAGCCAGAGGATTAGGACTGCCGATAAACAATGAGATTAACAGTCTGTATTCAGTCTGCCACCCACACACTACAGAGGAAGGCATGGAATCCAATTTCCAACAACAAATTAACATGCTATTTAAATGAGACGAGTGACCAATCTTTAGGGCGAATCCAATGGTTCTCTCGGTGAAGGGGAGCCTTTTGGGGGGTGGGGGGTGGAAGACAGTCTGAGGGAGAAGACGACTGCACCAAACTGTAATATTACATAAATCATTTGAACTGCAGGGGCTATTATACAGGGGGAATTAGTGACTGTCTGCAACATTACTAATGTGTACTGTCCATGTACTTTATCAATATACAGTGCATCCGGAAAGTATTCACAGCGCTTCACGTTTTCCACATTTTCTTCTGTTACAGCCTTATTCCAAAATTGATTAAATTCATTTTTTCCCTCAAAATTCTACACACAACACCCCATAATGACAATGTTTTGCAAATTTATTAAAAATAAAAAAATAAAATTTCTCATTTACATAAGTATTCATACCCTTTGCTTTAACGTATTTTTAAAGTATCATATTTCATATTTGGTCGCATATCCTTTACATGCTGTTACTTCCTGAAGTCTGTGATCATCAACATCAAAAAACTGTCGATATCTTATTTTCAGGTACTGTTACAAGCGATACTATAACCTCTCTGCATTTGAATGGATCTCTATGGAAATTGGGGGGTGAGACTAGATTCAGCTGTAAATTACACTGGTACAGTATGGAACACATGGCTGGCTAAATGGCTGTAAGTTATCAAGGGTCTGAGCTATCAAACGAGCCCCAAACCATCACTCTGTTGCCAGATATGGCGTAGATGTGGATGGATCACTGCAAGGGTTATTTCTCCGGACTCATTTTCCTATAGAACTCTATGGGGAAAAAAGTCAGGTGAAACAACCCTTAAAGTGATCCATCCACATCTACTCCATATCTGGCAACAGAGTGATGGTTTGGGGCTCGTTTGATAGCTCAGACCCTTGATAACTTACAGCCATTTAGCCAGCCATGTGTTCATAGAGATCCATTCAAATGCAGAGAGGTTATAGTATCGCTTGTAACAGTACCTGAAAATAAGATATCGACAGTTTTTTGATGTTAATGGTCACAGACTTCAGGAAGTAACAGCATGTAAAGGATATGCGACCAAATATGAAATATGATACTTTAAAAATACGTTAAAGCAAAGGGTATGAATACTTATGTAAATGAGAAATTTTAGTTTTTTATTTTTAATAAATTTGCAAAAATCTCAAAAAAACTTTTTTCACATTGTCATTATGGGGTGTTGTGTGTAGAATCTTGAGGGAAAAAATGAATTTAATCAATTTTGGAATAAGGCTGTAACAGAACAAAATGTGGAAAAAGTGAAGCGCTGTGAATACTTTCCGGATGCACTGTATATTACCCACTTTGATTATCAATGGATATTATCCAGCATTTACACAGACAGGCAATGAAGTTGTTCAAGAGCACAGTAGAAAAGCCTCCCTGCCGGCAATGGAATCTGTAACCTCCTGGTTATAAGATCCCTGTTATTCGCCAAAATGAACTGAGACGGATAAGAGGAAAGGAAGTGAAGGGAGGTGAGGCATAAGCTGCAGCAGTCGGCCAATGGTAGCCTGGCAGGAAGAGGGTCTAAACCTGCCAGAGTGCAAAGTCTGACTGAAAAGAACAGAGAATATGCTCAGCATTTCTACCCTCCACTCTGTGTGAAAGCTCACACACACACACACACACACACACACACACACACATGCACATATAACTGCTAATAACATCTCTGTGAGGACATAAAGTTTGTTTCCAAGGCAACAGCAATGATACCCAACATGCGCCAAGCTGCGCGCGCCGCGTCAGAGGATTTGTTGGCCTGTGCAAAGTCCTTTCTTCTTAATGAAAGTGGACATATCAGTCCTGTGTGGAAACAGTTTCTGCTTGTGCTTTTAAATCCTGCTGAATCAGTTGGGACCACAAGCTCCATTAGCTCCCTGCCTCACAGATCCTAAATGAGGCATCACAAAACTGAAGGTGGAAAAAGGGTAGCAGAGGCATCCCATAATTCCCTGATATTTCTTCATGTAGCGGGCGGATTCACATTTGGGCAGCCTGGAGTAGAAGGGTGTGGTGCAGATTTGAATGAGATATGTGTGGTTTTTGGGTACCAGATGTGTCCAGATGGTGACCACCACAAGTAACCGCAATGGCTCCTCCCCCTACCCCAAGTGCACACGCCAGCACTGTGAGTTCATGTGAAACAGCTGGACATTACAGGGGCCTCTAAACACACCATCAGAGCTAATATTACAAATATCTTCCACTGTGTTCATACCTTTGTCCCATATCTCAGTCGCTCCCTAGAGTCATACTCTCTGCTCAATAATAAAGTAGGCTGTAGACTGTAAAACTTGGGCTTACAATGCAAGGAAGCCCCAGCATTTGATGGAGACTGGCATCCACTGGTGTTTCTCACCAAAGCGGATAGGCTACACCTCATTCAAACACTACTGGTATTTAATTTGCCTGCATATAGGTTTCCATCAGAGGAGGCCCGTCCATAGGGGACAGGGAGGACCATCCTCCTCAAGAATTTGAAGTGGGAAAAAAATCTATTAAAAAAACAAACAATTTCATAAATCAATAACAACTTCAACAAAATCACTGTCATATCCATTTCTAAGATGCACTTTTGCCAATGATAAAAAAAAAATGTCAACAGCGCCAACTAGTGCAATGGAAAAATGTAGCAGGAGGTCACAGTTCTCTCGTCCTCCCTTCTCTCGTACGGCTTCATAAGCACCCATAGAAATGTTACCTCGTACTGCGGCTTCTGCTCACCTATCTCTTATATTGCAAAAATTACGTATAGGGAGGACAGGCTCCCTAACACTGTGAGGCCAATTAGCCTTAAGAATAAAAGATTGACATACTGACCATCCAATTAAGGTATGGGAGTGGTTGATCAAGTGTCACGATGTGTGCAAGGATGTCATGCTCAGTTGTAGAGTGTAAGGGATTTTGTTAAAGATACAGAGAGCACTTGGCGAAAGAACATATTTTTTCTGACTCTAACGTTAGGTAACATTATTTCATATTAGCTACTTGTTATAAGATAGCTGTGCAAAATTAGAGTTTTTTTCAATTGTAGACTTAAAGTATAACCAGACTAGGCCTAGTTATTTTTGGTTAACATTATCCATTGTTGGAGGAGCTTGGCGAAGGTGTTAGTTAGCTACGTTAGCTAGCTTATCATGGGCGGGAGAGGAAAGCTAGCAGACAAATGTAATTTCGATTGGATTGTAAGATAAATGTCCCAGAATCGTCTGCAAACCAACCTATCATACTGGCACCACCACTGGCGATTTTGAGGGTAGTGAGAACCTGAAGAAGTAGACTATGTGACGGCTTTTCTGCACCAGGCCACATATACAGTAAGCAACATTTTGAGTTATGATTTAGAAATGGTTGAGTTTATATCGGTATATAGCAGCTATCCCCGTAGTCATTGCAATGCAAACATTCAGACAGTTATACTGAGGGATAAACTAGTTAAGTCAGCCAATATTCAGACGATATTGGCAATAAAGGTGGTTGCTAGCCTATCATAGCTGACAAATGTCTGGCTAAATCATGAAACTAGACTTTATACAAAATAATCACGCACAGCCGGTCTGACATTGTGTTTCCCATTGATGAAGAAAACAAAGCCATTTTAAAATATTTCTGTCGACATTAAATATGTTGAAACAAAACAGAAACGCATGGCTGTTTTGATATGAACGAAATATAAGCCTTAAGGAAAATTTACTTATTTAAAAACTAATGGAGCACCTTCCTCACGTACATTACGTGATGTAATGGGAAGCAAGCAGCTCACCAGCTAATAATATATATTTTTTTATGACTAATACACATCACTCATTTCAACGATTAACTATCTACAGTGTCCCTCTAGTGATGAGTCATTGAGGTCCCAATTATAGTATTCACATTTCTCTGAAATGATATTAAAAAAGAAAAACCCAAAATTCCGACGCAGGTTTGTTAGCCAATGTTTGTTAAAAATTTGCAATACACAAAGGAAAGCAATGTGTGCACTAGCTAGCCGCTGCTGCCTACTAATGTTAAAGCTCTTACTGATAAGTGTCAGTGTTATGAAATGCCTATCAGCCAAAAATAAATTTATAGATGTTTATTCTTCTGATCAAACTATATTGTCTGTCATTCATGTTATTCAACGTATACTGTGTGCTTTGGAATTCTCATGCCTAATTTCAATACCAAATTTTATCCTCACTTTTCCATGTACAGTGACATCATAGAATGTTTGGTCAAAATGTGTATGAACTCTGTACAAAGATTGTTTGTTTCTTTTTTTCCTCTGCAGCTCCAAGCTGTATATATTGGTATTTATTTTCATATATTTTGTTTAGGATCTTACTATCTTTACTTTACAAAGTCTTCTGAAAAATGCACACCTATTAAAATGTTTGCATTTCTTCAATCTACAGAGTTTAATTCATTATTATACACAGTCAATTTTCTAACTATTAGTCATCTTGGAACTTTGTTGTTATTCAAATCAAGATGGAAAGTTTAATATTGGAACAATTTGACAGCTTATGAGTTGAATTTTTTTTAATTTTAATTAAAATTAGCTACAGTTGAAGTCGGAAGTTTACATACACTTAGGTTGAAGTCATTAAAACTGATTTTTAACCACTCCACAGATTTCATGTTAGCAAACTATAGTGTTGGCAAGTCAGTTAGGACATCTTCTTTGTGCATGACAAAAGTAATTTTTCCAACAATTATTTACAGACAGATTATTTTACTTTTAATTCACTATATCACAATTCCAGGGGGTCAGAAGTTTTTTTTAAATTTTATTTATTTACCTTTATTTATACAGGGTAGGTTGACTGAGCACACATGCTCTTTTGCAGCAACGCCCTGTTAACGCCAAAAGACTCTTGGTATCTTATTTTCTGGTACTCTTACAAGCAATACTATAACGTCTCTGCATTTGAATGGATCTCTATGGGAATTGGGGGGTGGGACTAGATTTAGCTGTAAATTGCACTGGAACAGTATGAAAACACATGGTTGGCTAAATGGCTCTAGGTCATCAAGGGTCTGACGTATCAAACAAGCCTTAAATCATCACTCTGCTGCCAGAAATACAGTAGATATGTATGGATAACTTGAAGGGTTTTTTCTCCTGACTAATTTTTCCATAGAGAGCCATGCCCCCCCCCCCCCCCCCCCCCCCTCCCCCCCCACCGGACCCCCCTCTTTTGGGTACTTCTGTCCTCCCGTTTCCAAACCCGCCGGCCGCCACTGGTTTCCATAGTCATGCAAATCTACATTTTAAACTGGATGATCAATATGATAAAAGCCAACAAATCTCTCCTTATGAAACAAAAACATAGTAGTCAGATTCAATGCCCATACAATTCAAAACATGCACAAGGCTGAGCAAAGTGCAGGGCTAACTTTCATTTGCTATTTTCTCTGACAGCCTATGTTTTCTGGCAGCTCATGGCCAGTAGAGCAGAAACTGAGTTTTAAAAAATGTCTCAGCGTGAGACATCTGCCGCCTGGATTCTCACACATCCGTAAAAGACCAGCCAACCACTGAAGCCTCCCAGACAGCTGAGCCCTTAGAAAATACACATTCACACATGCTCACTGGTTCACTCACTCAGACATTCACACACTCTTAAGCACACACACATCCAAATATAAGCTGTAAGGGGTCTGAAGTAAGTACAGATATACCGCAGACCCCTTTGCATTCCGAACACGCAACACTGCCCGTCTCCACACGCATATCAGAGTTCCATCATGGCTAGGTTAGTAGCCTACATGGCTGCAGCCAGAATCCAGGGAAGTTTTAGGGAACTATTTTACTGCAGCACTGAAGTGTACATGATTTAATTAGCTGTTTGTGAATGGCTGAAAAAAACACTCAAATGACAGGCTTATTGCTTGATTGACATCCACAGTTAAGTGCAGCAGAGTGGCGTGAGCTGGGTACATCTTCAAAAGCCTGTCAGTAGACAGAATCCATTCAAGGACAAGTGTGAGCAAAGCCAATGAGTGAAAATGGAAATAAGAAGCCAATGCACATAAACATGAATCAAAGGTGAAACAAAGACAAAACAGCAATGCCCCCTGGGAAGAACTAACCCCTACAGGTCAATAACAAAGAAGGTTCTGTCAAAAGCTAAAATATTATACCAGAAACCACCCAGTATAGTGCAAACACTCTCCAGTAAGAAGTGGACTATTTACAGCAAGTTACAAAAATCCACATCAGAAACTGGGGTCCCCTGCAGACCTGAGTGCACAGTCACTTCTCACTGTCTAATGGTGTACCAGATTCCATGGTGACCAGGGAGGCCAGATAAAGTTGCTTCCTGTCACAGTCACACAGTGTTTATTTAAAACACCATTCCTGAATGGTGACTAGGGATGGGGATCGTTAATTTTTATCGATATTGAAACCATTTTCGAGACTGCTTAACGATCCGAGACTTTATCGATGCCACTATCGATACTTTTCTATTGAAAAGACAACAATAAATTCATAACAGAACTGGTATTGCTTTTATTGCTTAACATATAACGTATAACTATGAGAAATAGTAAAATAATATAATCAGCAGCAATAAATGTTCAACAAATTATTTCCAACAATAATGAAAATAAATAATATATATAAATAAAATAAATAATATGCTTTACACAAAAAGATAAAAAGAATCGACAGCTCTTGGAATCAACAGTTTTTCTGTAGGAAAATGAGCATGTCTGCCTTGTCAGGCATGATTCTGGATCGCTCCTTGCTGATGGTGTCCCCAGCAGTGGAAAACACCCTCTCTGAAGGGGTGGAGGAGGCTTGAATTTAGCAGATAACGTTAACGTTAGCTAGCTAGCTAACCAGACAAACAGAACCAGCATAACGTTACCTAAAGCTAGCCAAGTTAGCTAACGTTACATTAGCTAACTAGGTTCATTCACTGAACTTAATAAGACCGCTTCACTCAATAAATATTGGTAGCTAGCTAGCTAGCAAGCAAGCAAAGCCTATCCATAGCTAGCGTTATATCTGAGGACTAACCTAACTAGCTAGCTAATGTTAGCTACGTTTTATTAGGTAGCTAAGAAAAAAATCTTAGCTAACGTTAGCTAGTTAGGTTAGTTAGGACAAGTTTTGAAGTGGCTCAAAAAGTTAATGTCAAGCCCTGGTCAACGAACGGGACTTGCTACGAAGTTGGGGAGCGCGCATGCATAACAGTTACCTTGGGTGGAGGAGGAGGATGATTGTCCCTCAATGGCAGCAGCCGGAGTTGGCGGGGTTCCGAGTCGAAGGCAGTCAAAGGTACTGCATTTTGGCTTTAGCTGATGAGCAATGTTGAGGTGCTTCAGCATGGATGTTGTGTTCCCTCCCTTGCAAGAAATTAGCTTCGAACATAAATGGCATTTCGCTTCCTCCTTATCTTTCACTTTACTAAAATGTAGCCAAGCCTTTGATCGCTTTGCACGTTCAGCCATCCTAGCAAGCAACCAATTGACCAAATGACAGAGCGAAGCGTGAGGCAATTCAGTTGAATTCAAAAATCGCCGAGGGTAAATTAATATACAATCGACAGACAATAGACAATCGATATATGTTTGTGCACCAGTGATTTGATTTACTGTATAACAATTGTTTGAGTTTTGAAATCTTACTTTATTGGATTTTAATAATGACGTAATGACGTGACTCTCGTCTCTCGAGACATAACGTTATAGGACCTGCTAGTCTCGATCGCAGTATCGATAAGCTCGGACCTTATTGATTTTCGGGTTTTGAGAAATTTGGAACCGGGTCCATAATAGAACCGGGTCTCGATCCCCATCCCTAATGGTGACCATGTCCTAATTACCCCCTCAATGACATGTCTGTTGTCCAAAATTGCCACAAAGGACATGTAGCATGAAATGCAACAACAAACACTGGACTCAGTAGGAGATAAGCAACATCACAAGATCCCTGCTCAGTGTCCAGAAAGGGTAGAGATGAAGGAAGTGGAGAGAGAGAGAGAGAGAGAGAGAGAGAGAGAGAGAGAGAGAGAGAGAGAGAGAGAGAGAGAGAGAGAGATGGGGCACTGACAAAGAGACCAGAGGTATGGGAACAGGAGAGATTTGGGCGGAAACTCAGGCTGGAACTTGTGTGCCGTCAGGAGGAGGAATTGATCAGCACTTTTCTGTTGGTGTGTGAGATCCTATTAGAATCTTCTGGGATCCGGGGGAAAAGCTGCAAATACCAGCGGTTCACATCTGCACTACCTACAAGCCTGTCAGACACATTCCCAGCCATTTTCTTTATCTCACAATGGTTAGGCATGGTTATACTTTATTAATGAATGGCTTTATTAAAGCAGCATGTCATAGGACTTGTGTGTCACAAAAACACAAGCAGCTTCTCTGCTTGACGCTCTAAACCACAGCTGAATCAGCACAATGCAGGGACCGGATCAGAGAGTCGTTTGGCACTGCTCTTTCGGTCAGCTCGGGCATGCTCACACAGCATTCTGCAATCAATCCTCCTCCTAGAGGGTTCTGCCAGAATCTGGTCACCCAGGTGCACATATTCAATCAATTTTTTCTGAATTTGGGTTTCTCTCTCAATTCTCTCATACAACACACAATATCAAAAAAGTCTATCCTCCAAACCAACACTGATGATCCACTCAATAAAAATGTTGAAAAGGGGCAAGAGGGTAAATTTTGTCCTCAGTTTTAGCCTCACATGTCTTGGCTAAAGCTTACCCAACCAATTTATCTTGAATCTTTAACTTAGCAGTAAAGCACACGCTATGAGAGTTCAGAACCAAAAAACTGACACTGCAAATTTTCAGCTAGTTCCAAAAGTCCGAAAGCAGACAAAGGCACGCTGATGGGACAAATATTTCTACATTTCAACTTTTAGATCTTAGAACTAATTCTGTGATTTCAAAATCACAAATAAAAAGACTGAAAGATTTGGTCAGTCATCCTCCCTATCACAACAGCAAAGTAGAGCTGAGAACCACACCACCAACCCCAGGTGTAGGCATATGGTGAAAGATAAGATAGAGTTGTGGGAGTGGACAGGACAAATTTGTAGTCAACACCAATACCTTGGCACTGCTGTCTGAGTGGCGCCGGACACAGGCCTGGAGCTGGCTCATCCAGAACTGCTGCTCACTGGCATCCGCTGCTGCAAAGAAACCAACACAGAAGAAAATGTCATGAGACTGTTAGCAGGAAGTCACCATCATCCCATAAACAGGAAGTCACTCTCATAACAGAACTGTTATGGCAATATGATATGATATGATATGATATGATATGATAACTTTATTTCAGACTCATAGTCCATATAAAAAACATGCATAAATACAATACAATACAAGGACAACATAGATTAAAATACATAAAGACACCAATTCCAATGCTTCCACAAGCAGGAGAAGTATCTTGTATCACTCTGCTTAATCTTAGTGAGAGCAATTATTATCTTGTTGTGTGACTCAGATAGTCGACACATAAATTTATACATATAATTCCTTAACAGAGCATGGAAGGTGGGGACATTACTTGTTACAAACATGTAACTTGCACTTGTCCATCTTGGAAGCTTAAGGAGGATCCGGAACGCATCATTATATGCTACCTGTAGTTTTTTCATTTTTGCTGTGCTATAGTTACACCAGAGGTAGGCTGTATAAAGTGAAGTACAGTAGGCTCTAAACAGGCTTATTTTAACGTCATCTGTACACATATGGAACTTGCGTGCCAGCATATTGGCCTGTGCATAGAGTTTACCGCACTGGCGCTGCACATCATCATCATCACACATCTCATCAGTGATGATGTGACCCAAATATCGTACTCTCTTCACCACGTCTAGAGCACGATCAGACAATAGGAAGGAGGGAAACTTTTGCTTCTGATCCTCCTTGGTCTCAACAATCAAAATAACACTCTTTTTCGGATTGAATTTGATATCATATTGTTCTCCATAGCTAGAACAGACTTTAAGCAGCTGCTGTAACCCAGCACTATATGGAGACAGAATTACTAAATCATCAGCGTATATCAGATGGTTGATGAGACTCTCCCCCACCATACATCCAGTCTTACACTCTTTAAGCTTCTTAGACAGATCGTCCATATACACATTGAAGAGGACAGGTGACAAGATCCCTCCCTGTCTCACCCCATTAGTTACATGAAAAGGTACAGATATACTACTGCCCCATCTAGTTTGCATAGTTTGATGTGTATACCAAAACTGCAGGATCCTTATCAGGTAAGGTGGAACTCCTCGTTCTTGGAGTTTAGCAAACAGTTTGCCATGATTGATCCTATCAAAGGCTTTTGATGCATCCAAAAAACACATAAACATTGTAGAATTCTGTCATCTATATTTACTAATGACTTCTTTCAGTGCATATATACATTGATCTGTACCAAGCTTACTTTTAAAACCAAACTGATTGTCAGTGGTTGCCACATATTCACTGAGCCTATCTAAAAGAATTTGTTCTAAAACTTTCGAAAGTATGCTAGCCAGAGCAATTGGCCTGTAGTTTTCAATGCTGGATATTTTACCAGTTTTGTTTTTGATAACTGGCACTAACAATACATACATCATAGAATCAGGTAGTATTCCATGCATTAACAATCCAGTAAAACACATAGCAAGTAATACTGGGATCCTACCACTAGCATATTTCAGATGTTCTGCTGTTATTTGGTCAAGCCCACATGCTTTGTTCATTGCCAGTTTCTCAATGGCATGACACACCTCATCAGGTCTTATAGTCACACCATCATTCATAAAAACATTTCCTATTTTAAATTCTTCACACTTAACACAATTAAAAATATCACTATAATGTTTTCTCCAAAGTTCAGCAATATTTTCAGGCCCAGTGATCCCAGCAATATTAGATGGCAAGGGCATCTTACTGTTATTAATAGCCTTAACTTCTTTCCAGAACTCATTGACATTATTCTGCTGAAGCTTTTTGGCCATGGAGTTAGCCCTCATAGCCTGCTCGTTCCTTTTAATAAAGCGCACAGCATATTTAAATCGTGCATTTGCCTGCTTCTTATGTTCACACTCAGGCCCATGTCTAGCTCTCCCTGACAGCACCCAGGTTTTAAAAGCTTCTTTGGCCTCTACATGTAGTTCAGCC
Organism: Synaphobranchus kaupii; assembly: GCA_029718625.1. NCBI lineage: Eukaryota > Metazoa > Chordata > Actinopteri > Anguilliformes > Synaphobranchidae > Synaphobranchus > Synaphobranchus kaupii. The sequence continues at coordinate 58,594,711 of CM056382.1, forward strand.
ACATATTCATTCCATCCTGGTCTGACATTATGTCGTTTACCCCTTTTGTTGCCAATAAGTTTACCAGCATTATATAAGCAGTTCACAATCTCGTCATACATCGTACACAGATCTTTACTATGGTTTTGGTTCTTACAGTTAATGTTATCACACAAGATAGCATCAGATGGTATATCAATATCACTAAGGCTTTTATCAGACAGCGATTTATAATGCCATAGGTCCTTTTCTGTAATCCTTGACCAATCTAATTTCCCACTTTGTTCACGGTTATCATAGCTAATCAGCTCAGGTAAACTCTCAACATTTAACATCAATGAGACAGGTATGTGATCTGTTATGGCCATCCCATACATGATCTCAATTTTCTCTAAGCAGTCATGAGCATCGGCTGTACATATACAGTGATCCAGCCAGGATGTTGTATGCCATGCTTCACTTATATAGGTGTAGCTATCTGCGGGCAGCATTACTTTGCTGGAGAAAACCAGCTTGCTGTCCTGACAGAACTGCAGTATGTATTGTCCAAATAGGGATTTCTTGTTGGAAATATCAGCATTCATGTCACCCACAACAAATATACATGTATATGCATTTTCCTTAATAAACGAACTTATAAAAGCAAGCCTGTTAATATATTCATCCTCATGTTTATAGCATTCATACGGAGTATATACATTTAAAATTACAAAAGCTTTGTCATTATGTACAACCTTAATGGCAGTAGCCCAGTCCACCTCAAGCCTGATAACACTGATCAGTGGATCATATTTCTTATGCCAAAAAATGGCCACTCCCCCAGGAATTCTGCCCCGCAGTATCCCCGCGCTTAGGTCTGTTAGATTGAGTCTCCATACATTTCCCTAAGCCTTAACCCCAGATATGACTGAGGCGTCCATGTTGGAATATAAACCCACCACTAAAACATGGAGAGACCCTTTAGGGTTGATGAGACCGTGTGACCTTTCAGAGTCAATAACCCTTTTCACACATGCAGCCTTAACAGGCAATGTTTCATAACTTTACCCTTTAGGGGTCATGTGACAATGAGAGCTGGAGTAGGTATTCTGGAAAAGTTGCTCTGGCAATTTGCCAAGACCTACAGTACATGCACATGGACATTACAATATGGCAGGATGTTAGTTCTTAAGATAATTTTTTTCTTCATTAGCAAGCTACTTAGCAAACAATAGCTAGCTCTCTGGCTAGCAAACCAGAGTTAACAAAATCACACCTCTCCGGGCTTGTTCAGACAACAATTAGCCTACAGGTGTAACGTTCCGTTCCCGTCCTGTCCGTTTTCCATGTTTTCCTTGTTTCCTTCCGTGTCATGTTGGATCCCTTGTCCGTGTTTCCCTCCTGGCTGTGGACTGGGCGTCTCCCTCGGGTACTTTTGGTTTCATTTTCCACTTTAGCTTCCGCCTATCACTCGCCCCTCTCGTTACTCACATTCCTCACTGCTGTGCTTCGGCAATCACTCCTGATTTAACATCACACCTGTTTCTCGTTTTCTCCTTCACTTCCTGCACCATTTAAACCCCTGGCTGGCTGCTATTCAGCGCCAGTTCGTTGACTAACCTACCGTGTTTGTTTCGTATCCCGTTTCTGGTCCAGTGTTTGTGAGCCTGCTGGTTCATACCTGTTCGCCTGGTTTCCTGACTGGTAGCTATCTCTGCTAATCTTTCGCTGCTGCATGCATTTACCTGTTTCCCTTCAAAACCTCCAGACGCCGCAGTTCCAGTCTTCCCGCAGCTGTGTTTGTCCTCCCCGTGTTACGTACCTCCCGTACTCGTGTTGCGGTACCAGGACCTCTGCATGCCAGCCGGCTTACGCCAGTATTGCCCGAGCTACGCCGCACCTTCCAACTCGGCGGTGCATTCACCAGCTACAGTCCTGTCACAACACCCTGCCTTTAACCTCTGCTTTCTGCCCGGTTACTCAAGCTACCCGGTCCAGTTTCCAGTCCTGTTCCAGCCCAGTTCCGATCCAGTTCCCAGTCCAGCTCCAGTCCAGTTTCCAGTCCAGTTCCAGTCCAGTTCCGGTGTTTTAGACACCTCCGTTCAAGTCCAGTTCCGGCTTGGAACAAAGTTCCGTGCCGTCCCCTGTGTTCCTGAGTGGACCTCCCGGTCCAGCTTCCAGTCCAGTTCCAGTCCAGTTCCGGTGTTTCAGACACCTCCGTTCAAGTCCAGTTCCGGCTTGGAACAAGTTCCGTGCCGTCCCCTGTGTTCCTGAGTGGACCTTCCGGTCCAGTTTCCAGTCCAGTTCCCAGTCCAGTTCCAGTCCAGTTCCGGTGTTTTATACACCTCCGTTCAAGTCCAGTTCCGGCTTGGAACAAGTTCCGTGCCGTTCCCGTTTCCTGAGTGGACCTTCCGGTCCAGTTTCCAGTCCAGTTCCGATCCAGTTTCCAGTCCAGTTCCAGTCCAGTTCCAGTCCAGTTCCGGTGTTTTAGACACCTCCGTTCAAGTCCAGTTCCGGCTTGGAACAGTTCCGTGTTTCTTCAAGTCCAGCTCCGGCTTGGAGCAGTCCTCAGTTGGACGCTATCCTGTGTTAACTAACTAACCTGTTTTGCTCCCGTGTACAGCTTTGGGACCACCCCAACGCTTAATAAAGTTCCACTTTCTGTAATCTGTCTCCTGGTCGTTGCACTTGGGTTCGTCCCGTATCAGGATCGTAACAACAGGCACCGTAAACCTGTCAACCTGGTAAAATGCCAGGTAGTCCTGTGATAGTGATAGTTGTGTGAACAAGACAAGCCACTAGATTGCTGGAACAGTTAATATAGCAATGCTCAGTGTTCTATGTGTGAATGCGGCTAATAAGATTACATCGCCAGACTGTACCCACTGTTATCTGCAAACAAACACTGGATAGTGTGACTCACTTTATATTCTGTTTGTTATTCCAGACCGCTTATGAGGCTGTGGCAGCTGTGCCGAGCCAAGCAGATTGTAGATAAGTCATGCATGACATACATAATATAAGTACTGCATGTAAGTAATGCACTTATATTTACAATATATATTGAATAGTAAATGTATACACTTACACGTCGTATATACAAATTACAGTAAATGCAAGTACAGATCCTTTCCAAAAAATTAGAATATCATGGAAAAGTTTTTTTTTTTCCATAATTCCTTTCAAAAAGTGAAACTTTCATAGATTATAGATTCATTACACACAAAGTGAAATATTTCTAGCCTTTATTTGTTTCATTTTTCATAATTTTGGCTTACAGCTCCAGAAAACCCCCAAAACAGTATTTCAAGAAATTAGAATAGTGTGTCGAAAATCAGCATTTACTTCAGTTATTTCAGAGAATGAGTGGAGTGGCTTGACTCGAGGAATCCGACAGTTGTAGCCCATGTCCCGGATACGTCTGTACGTGGTGGTTTTTGAAGCACTGACTCCAGCCTCAGTCCACTCCCTCTGCATCTCCGCCAAATTTTGGAATCGTCTTTGCTTGACAATCCGCTGAAGCCTACGGTCATCTCTTTTGCTTGTGCACCTTCTCCTGCCACATTTTTCCCTTCCACTAAACTTTCTATTGATATGCTTGGACACTGCACTCTGTGAACAGCCAGCCTCCTTAGCGATGACCTTTTGTGGCTTACCCATCTTCTGGAGGGTGTCAATTATGGTCTTCTGGCCAATTGTCAAGTCTGCAGTCTTCCCCATACTGAACCAAACTGAGATAAACTTTGCAGGTGTTTTGAGTAAATTAGATGATAGTGTGACACTCAGTCTAAAACATTCATTCTCTGAAATAACTGAAGTAAATGCTGATTTTCGACACACTGTTCTAATTTCTTGAAATACTGTTTTGGGGGTTTTCTGGAGCTGTAAGCCAAAATTATGAAAAATTAAACAAATAAAGGCTAGACATAATTCAGTTTGTGTGTAATGAATCTATAATCTATGAAAGTTTCACTTTTTGAATGGAATTATGATATTCAAATTTTTTGGAAAGGATCTGTATATGTATACAGTATATACACACCCTGGTATTTTATTGAATACTAACTGGCTGTTGATACACATTTGCACGGGGTTCCTCCTGAATATCCACCCATGGGGACTAAAAGGAAAAGCGTGAGAAAATGAAAAGCTTTATTTTAATATGAGGTGACAGTAGGAGGGAAGACAGTGAGAGGTGAGAAATGGCCATCAAAGAAAATGGCAACAGCAACCTGTGGAGAGTGCAAGCCTAAGTTTTTTTTTCTTCTCCATCCTAAGATTGCTTTGTTCCTAAACTCTTTTGTGTGCAGATAAGACTTTGGAGAAATCTGATCCTGAAGGTTTGGACCGGTGATAGTTTTCAGCAGTGGGAATGCACACACTATATCAATGGAAATGCTTAAAATGAAGTGCAGAATTCAACAGTATTTCATCAGTATATAAACTGATAAAAGTTTGAAATGCTTTATAATTCTGTCTTCTCTTATATCTTAGCTTAGTCATGTGAAAAGGTAAGTACACCCCCCAATAAGACGTCTGTTTTCAGACATATTTGGACACATGGATATTTGATCCTTATTCCAATGCTTTTTACTGTTAAAGGTTGTCTAATTTAACAAAGGACACAATGAAATGATGCTTTTAAATTATTTATTTATCAGAAATCAACAGAAGTGCAATTATCCTGTGAGGAAAAGTAAGTACACCCCTGGCTACAATAACTGGTGTTGCCCCCTTTGGCAGCAATAACCTCTTCTAGGCGTTTCTTGTAATTGTAATAGAGGGCTACATTGAATGCACAGCCTGCTTCACGTCCCCCCAAATTATTTCGAGAGGATTGAGGTCTGGACTTTGACTTAGCCATTCTATAACCCTCCATTATTCTTTGAGCCATTCTGTAGTATATTTGCTTGTATGTTTAGGATCATTATTCCTGTTGGAGGATCCAGTGTCATGAACCTGAATACGGGCTGGACCCAAATGCAACGACCAGGAGGCAGAGGGACAGAAAAAGGTAGTTTATTATAGCTTGGGGCAGTCCCAAGCTGTACATAGATTACAAACAGAAAAACAATAAAGTCCGGAGATTCTCCGGGACTTCACTTTCCTCCAAGCCGGAGCTGGACTTGAACTGGAACGTGGAATGTTCCAAGCCGGAACTGGACTTGTACTGGAACACAGGATGTTCCAGACCGGAACTGGACTTTGTACTGGAACCCTGGAGTTCCAAACCGGAACTGGACAGGACGGGGAACTGGATCGGATCACACTGGAACTGGACTTAAGTGGAACACTGGGTTGTTCCAAACCGGAACTGGACTTGGTACGGGACACTGGATGTTCCAAACCGGAACTGGACTGGACAGGAACTGGATCTGGTCAAACTGGAACTGATCCAGACCGGAGTACTGGATGTTCCAAACCGGAACTGGACTGGACAGGAACTAGATCGGGTCAAACTGGAACTGGACAAACTGGAACACTGGAATGTTCCAGACTGGAACTGGACTGTGCGGGTCTCTCAGGAATTGTTCCAAACCGGAACTGGACTTGGCGGATCTGGACAGACGGGACAGACGCGACGGATAGGGGGAGCGCTAGGCATCCAATAAATAAGCTTCGACCTTGTCTCCTGAAGCGAGGGAGGACATAAAGCACAGACAACCGGTTATGGAAATGCATGAAATTTAGAGGAGGGGAAACCGGGGTGTACTAGTAACAGGTAACCAGGTAGTTGAAGCAGAGGAAGGGGTTGCGGCAGAATACGGCAGGGCAGGGCAGTGCAGCGGACCTCGGGTTGGCCCGGTTGAGGCAGCAGGGCAACAGCAGTAGATGTAACCGGAACCGTAACAATGGCGGTAGCCACGGCCGGACAGGAACCATTGTAGAATGGAGGAGCAGAACGCCCCGCTGTGGGCGCAACGTCAGGTGGAAGCGGGGGGTACCGCAACACAATCAGGGAGTAGCGCACAACTGCAGACTGGCAGAAACAATAGAGTAGTGGTTAACGAGACAGGCAAGGCGCGGCAGGTAGGACCGCATATAAACAGGACAGACTAGCAAACAACAGTAGGCAGTGTGCATTTAAGCACCGAGACAGAACCAAACTGTAGCAAGATAAACAGATAAGGCAATACTAGACCAGGATACAAACGAAACAACGTTAACAAACTGGCGCTGGATAGCAGCCAGCAGGAGGGTTAAATAGGGAGTGAGATTGGAAACAATTAAGAAAGCGTGCAAATGAAGCGTGGGTGATTGAACAGAGCGGAGTGTGAGGAATGCATGCCGAAATGGAGGAAGGAGATAGGCTGAGACAGGAGTGGGGAAAAGGAGTGAAACAAACGGAGGGAACACGCCCAGTCTGCAGCAAGGGGAACAACATGGACAATAGGAATCAAACATGACACGGAGGAAAAGGGCAAAACATGGAAAACGGACAGGATGGGAACGGAACGTTACATCCAGGACCCTTTCAGCTTCAGCATCTGAACTGATGGCCTCACACAGACTCCTCAAGAATGGTCTGAATAAAGTTGAATTCATGATTGAATTTATTATGGTAAGCAGCAAAGCAGCCCCAAACCATAAGGCCCCCTCCACCATGTTTCACCATTGGAATGAAGTGCTTCTGCTCAAAGGCAGTGTCGCATCTTCGCCAAACATGACGTTTTGCATTGCGTCCAAACAACTCCAACTTTGACTCATCAGTCCAGAGTACATTTTCCCAGTTTATCCAGTTTTTTCCAACTTTATCCAGATGTTGTTTGGCAAAGTTAAGTCGTGTGTTTATATTCTTTTTGGAGAGCAGGGACTTCTTCCATTCTATTCTCCCATGTAGGCCATGTTTGTGCAATCTATTTCTGATTGTTGACTCATGCACTTTCACATTAACTGTGGCAAGTGAAGTCTTTAAGTCCTTAGATGTTACCCTTGGGTTCTTGGAGACTGACTTCGGTCAGCTTTTGGGGTGGATTTGGTGGGACGGCCTGTCCTGCGTAGATTTCCGGTGATGTGGAATATTCTCCATTTGGATATGATGTGTTGAACAGTTCGACGATATACTTCAAACTGCTTTGAAATGGCTTCGTAACCCCTCCCAGTCTCATGAGAATCAATAATCTTTTTTCTTAGGACTCCGGCTAGCTCTTTTGACCTAGGCATGATATGTTAGCACACACCTCGATGGTTATGTCCAAACCAGACCAATTGTCTCTTAAGCATAGAACTTCCAAATTATTATCTAATAATTGGATGATCATTTACACCTGTTTTGTGCACCAGAAATCAATTTTAACCAATATATTTGATAGTAAAGGTAGGGGTGTACTTACTTTTTCCTCATGAGGAATTTGCATTCAATTGCTTAAGTGATTCAAAAGTGATCCCAACTTTTTTAGCATCATTTGTTGAATTATTTTACCTTAATAAATCAATATGGTTGAAATAAAAAATAAAAAAACTTGTGTCCAGGTATGTCAAAAAAACTGACTACCGTTTGAGGGTGTACTTACTTTTTCACATGACTGTATATGTATTTGTTTCATTATTATTATTATTATTATTATTATTATTATTATATCTGTAGCAACAGTCGTAGTATTATACATGCTGTACCTAGGTTTCTCAGGACCTAGGTTTTTCTGTGGGGTTTTACAGAAGCTCTACTGATCTGTTTGTTTCACACTAATATAGTGTAGTAAAACAGTGTGGTATCAATACAGTGTGGTATTATACATTATCATTATTATAGAATGTCATCTTCAGCTAATAAGAGGAGCTTGCCACCAAAAAATGGTCAGGTAAAGAGATAATCTTTCTTCCACGTAATGCCAAGTGCAGACTACACTACTTTCAAAATGCCAAAATCGCTGTACCGCTCACATTCCACAATTTTCTTGGAAACAAGATCAGGGAGAATGGTGACAGTGGGAGCCATTCTGATAATACAGAAGCCAACGCGAACGATACAGGTGCAGCCAAGCTGTCAGACCACCGGGAGTCTGTGTGAAACCCAGCCTGGCTTGAGGACATTACTACAAACCATGGCTTTACATAACAAGCCTAGGAGAGTAACTAACTCATAAATAAAGTTTGCGATCTTCATTAGATAATGAAACTCCTAAATATCCCAATCACAGACCAACGTTTAAAAAGTGCTATTTTAGCCAGCTTCTCACGTACTTTTCCATTATTTCCGGTCTCTTATTTCCTTTGATATTTTGAAGCAAATTTATAATGCCATTTTCAACTTACATAATACAATTCTGACTGTTGTAGGGATGCACTAGGCAAAATCCAAACTTAGTGAAGAAAATAAAATAACATGTAAACGGATGCCCCCCCAGGTCCACGATCACAGCAGCACCCATCCATTCCACAACACCCCACCCAAACACCCCCAGTCCACAATTCCACTACCACAAACAAGCCCCCCCCCGGGGTCTGGGGTCACACCATCTCACCACCCCGCTTACAAAAACATCCTGTGAGAAATGCTGGAAATGGTACTCTGTTCCTTCCTGTTCGCGATGAAGACCTTGGCTTCATGTTGAAATGGTTCTGAATAAGATCATCATTAATTCTCATTAACAGGCTGGTCTGGAACCTATTTTGTGTCTAGAAGTAGTCCACACATATAGATAACAGCTAGGATCAAACCAAACAAGTTCACAGGTTCAGAGAAAGGACATGCAGAAGAGTTAGCAGCAACACTGATTTCCATGAGGACAAATCAAGAGATAATCTTCACCTGCAATGTGATAATATCAAATAAAAGGATCAATGGGAAAATTTCCTGAGAATAAGCCCAGTAAAAGTACATCACACGAGGCTGCTCCTTTTCCAACAGGGCTTCTGTACTGGCAGGGCGGTTTTTGCCTATTTGCATTACAAGCAACTGCAATGGGCCCCCTAACCACCTGGGGGCCCCCGTGGGGTGGTGTTTTGTTTTTTTTCATTTAAATGGATAAATGGCTATATTTTATATAGCACTTTTGTTATAAGTTACGCATGAAAGACAATAAATGAAAACACAATTACGGAAAATAGGGCGGGCAGAGGACAAGGTTAAAAGTATATTAGAATGTGGAGACAGTGTTGAAGGGAGGAAATGGTCATTTTGTTTTTTGAGTGGAAAGACGGCTTTAAAATGAATGGACACTGAGGGAGAATAAAACCTGAAGGTGGCAGACAGTACCTTCAGGTTTTATTCTCCCTCATGGTTATGTATATAATATACATAATAACCATAACATAAGTAGCCTAATGTATAGCCCTAAGTGCGATAGATGGTCGCTGTGGAAATGTGGACTGTACGGGACTCTGGCTCTGTAAGATAAACTCTTAAGGGTTAATCAGAAAAATGCTGTAGCTGAATATACTGGTAAGTACTTGCTTTCCTAAACATATTTATATGAGAAATTTTGGAGAAAAAAAATAGGTGTCTTCTAAACCGAAAGTGCATCAGGTACTGTATATAGTACAGTAAGCAAGGAAAAATGCTTTCACTACAACTTTTTTAACAAATATTATTGTTTCTAGCGGCTAGGTGAACATAATTTTCTTAGCGTGTATAAACGGTGCATTTTATGCATTTTACAGTCTGTGGCTGTGGCGGGAGGATCGGTCATTAAGTCAAAATTTATGGGGTTTTCTTAAAGCTGTAGTAAAGCTGTAATTTTAGACGAACATGAATACTGTAATTGAGACGGATATGTCTCAACCACTAGGGGCAAAGTTTATACAGTTCAAATAGGTACCGTCATAGGCGGCGGGTGATTTTTTCGTTAGGGAAGGCTAGGACGTTATGGGGGGGGCTGTGCTCCTCCTTCCGTTTCAGCGATTTTTTTACAGAACAGCTTTGAAATAAGTGAATTCTAATTACTTTTTAAAGGGAAACTGCGTGAGAGGGGGGCCAGTGAGACGGGATTAATTTTTTTTTTTTTATCGCGGGTTCATGTGTCATAAAATTACAGCACTTCATGCTGACGCTGTAGGTATGTGCTGGAAAAAGTGCTCAGAAAACTATGATTTAGCATGACAGTGAGTCGCTTGCAAGGAGAGTTTCAGTGGTAATTTTGCGCTTGAATTGGGAGAGCGATACAATGTTGCAGTTTTGGAATGCGAGCGTGGACGTGGCGCTGCTACATTTGTATCCGAAATGTATCACTTTCCCTCTATTGAGAGGCGTAGGAGCGTAGCGGAAGTGTATGGGTTTTCTGCCTTGAAACTGGTATAAATTAGGGCATATAGAAACGATCAAATATGCACAAATATAATAGCAACCTATAAGGCGATCTAAAGTACTTTAGTTAATAAACAGATTATGTTAAACATTGGAATTTACAATGATTCAGTTATTCCATTGATTTACACACTGAGAGTAGTCCATTACATCAACACACACACATCACAGATTACGGACAGACTGCGACTGAACAACTGCCATCAAAAGCTGAGTGGGAACGGTCTACTTATGATATGCAACATTCCATTTTAGACCAACCACACCAGTGAGTGATCAATCAAAAGTAGCCTAGTTACACCAACTCAAAACTGACAATCAGCCATAAAACACACAGATCACAAGATCATTGTCGCTAGTAGTAGCTAGGCCTGCTCGTAGTCTAAGCAAAAAAAAACAGGAACGATCGTTTGACTGCACTGCCAAACACACCCACAACCCCCTCCCCCTTCCCAACGCACACACGCGCGCGCACGCACACACGCGCGCGCGCACACACACACACACACACACACACACACACCGCGCATCCAACTGCTGGCTGTATAATGCACCCATTAGTTTCCGAGGTACAGGGCAAAGTGGCATGGCAGCCAACCTGAGCATTAATTAATAATACCAACAACCTTCCCAGGTCGGAGGGGACTTTAGCAGCGGTGCAGTCCGTTGAGGGTGTGCATGCAGGCGGCGGCGGTCTCCCCTCGTCCTCGGACACAGTCTCCGTGTAGCATGTGGGTAACGGCGGCGGCAGGTTTAAAACTCTCCCCTCGCCCTTCTCGGACACAATCTCTGGCGATTGCAAAACTGCCCCGGCCACTTCCCCGGTCTTCTCCGGTGAAACATAATTTTCCGTTTTGTTCGCGACCGAGAAAAACTTCCTAATATTAATGAAATAACTCCAGACACTGTGAGCTATGTGTAACCTATACTCAGTGCAGGTTGTGCTAAATAAAAAAAATTATCTAACAAAAGCTGAGCTTTAAGATCGTTTAATTTCCATTAATATTTTCGGAATTAAGAGTGCGGAGAACGAAGAGCACATGTATCCACAATTATAATGTTGATTAAAATGTGCACAATTTTGCGACGCAAGTTAAAATAATTTTATTACTTGCCTAATAGCCTAATTTAGGAGAACCGGCTACATTTGATGGCATTGAGTAATTGGTGAATTAAACGCTGATGTAGCCTATTGTTAATCAAGGAAACTTAAATAAAAAATGATTAAGACCAATAATCAGTTTAAAGGGAAGTTTTCCGCTACCCCAATTTTCAGCTCAGGAGCCGCCACTGCCTATACTGTAGCCTAGTAGGCTAAACAACGCGGTCGTGCAAGACACTCATTCTGCAGAAATCATGCATCTTGCATTAAACGTTTGTTTATTATAGCCTATGCATGCATTGATTTGTGCAGACCGATTGGTAGATACGCCTTAGCCTATTTCAGTTTCGTTATTGCTAGATGTGCAATTTGTAGGCTAGCCTATGCATTGGCGAAAAGTAGCAAATCACATACACACTCATGTATAGACAAGATTACATTTTATTGTATTTCAGAGATCTAGACGGCACGTCACCGCAGGGGGCTGGTGGCACGTGCTACGGTTGGATCAAAATGATACATTTGTTACATTGTAACAGCTGTTTGCTGTGCTTGTTGGCTCTATCGGCCAGACCCAAAAGTCCGTTCGTCAATGAATACTCGGCCAATTTTAATGTATTTAATTAATTTATTAGGCATTTGGGGAGGCTAAGCCTCTCCAAGCCTTATACATTCGCCGCCTATGGGTACCGTCATGCAGTTAAAATGACTGCAAACACATTTAGTTGTAGCTCATGGTAGGCGAAAGCACAGAATTCACGCCTATGTCTTTCTTTGAGCTACAATGTATGCGTGTGTCTGCATGTATTCTGTATGCATGTCTCTCTTGATGTCAATATCTTCATGCTTTAAATGCTCTAAAAAAAGCCAAGTTACTCACGCATAGCCTACAGAGCGCTGTCTATAAGTCCTTAATTCCAACATGCAAAAACTAGGCCTGCCTTTAAAAGTATTGATATCAAAATGTGGCCAAGTTACAACTAACAATATTGCCTATCGTAGCTCACACTAATTAAACTAGCTCTATTCCAAAGCAATGCTATCCAAACTTTCCTAAATTGTTTAATGCAAAAGTTATTGTTTTTGACTAATTATTCTCTTTTACTAATATTTGTGCAATATGTTTTCATATTGAGGTTTATTTGTTAATTAAAAACTTTATTGATAACAAAGTATGCCTACTAGTCATTCATTTTCATTCAGGGATATTAAAATGACAGTGGTTTGGGTTTGGGGGGGGTCCCACTGTAAGATGTCGCTTAGGGCCCCAAAATGTTCAGAAACGGCCCTGTGTACTGGAAAGCTTTGATGGCTAAACCTTGAAAAGGCATGGAAAGCAGTTTCCATGACAACTCCACCAGGCCAGAGCTTATAATGAGGACAGCAACTTCTTAATATTGTTTCACATGTTATTACCTCTCTGCCCTGTGTGTAGAGAATGTACAGAGGCCAGTGGGCCTCTTAGAGAAGGAGTGCACAGTGCATGGAAACTTGCCACAGCCACTGGCTCACCATGTACCCAGCTAACACAAAACATGCTGGGAACACTCCAAACAAGCTCTGTTAAAGTCACATTAAAACATTCTAGGAATGTTGTGTGTAAACACATTGGCCACACACCCTGATGGTTATAATTTAGTCATGAAAAGACATCATGTCAAATACATTTTAAGATTGCTCCAAAGCATTGACATCACAGATTTCTTTTACATTTCTAACCTTCCTGATAAAATGAAAATGAATGACCATCCACAATTCAAATAAATTTTAAACTGGAATAACATTCAAAGGCCATTCCTGCAATGTTCCATGTGACTTAAAAATAAGGCTCATGGAACATCCAAGAATTTGGACAAATGTATGTTCTGGCAATATTTACCCTAATATTCCCAATTCTCTGGGAAGGACCAAAAATGGTTAACAGGTTAAGGCTAACCTAGAGGGATTATTTGTGTACACTCCTTAGGATTTGACCCCTGCCCATCCTCAACCGGTTTCATTACGAATAGACCCTGCAAACAACACCTGAACTGTGACCCAGCAGTCATCAAATACCCTTACGACACGAACTGGACCATCCCCACCACCATCACAGCGGGGAACTGGAGAGAGAAAGAGCTAGCTTGCAACAGGGGAAAACAAAACTGAATTTTGGCAAGAGCAAACTGCAGAAATGAGGAGTATGTGAGGTAGAATGCATGTAAAGCAGATTAGACTTGGAGGGAGGGGGGGGGGGGTAAAGGTAGCTTTGTGGTACAGGGGGGCAGTTTGGGTCAGGGAGAGCAGGGAAGGCAGGTGGGGACATAGGTGTTTTGTGCGGGGTTCTGCGTGGGCAGAAAATTAAATCTCCTACCCCGCAGCTTGTAGAGCTCTCCATTGGCTGAGTAAATGGTGAACATATGGGGTGCCTCATCGCACTGGGAAACCGACGCCCCATTCAGGGGCAGAGACCCCCGTGGCTTCTGACCCCTACAGTGCTCACTGACAAAGTACTGCAGCTGTCCCACCTCTGGGTCCAGAATGAAATACCTGCAGGGAGGGAGAAGAAGAGAGGAAAAGAGAAAGAGGAATGGTCAGTTCTTAAGCCCATAAGGACTCACTCAAAGCTCATCTAGCTGTAGCACCTGGCCGCAGTGGTTATTACTGGGAGTCGTATGTCAGTCGCTGTCACACAGAGCCTAGTTTTTATTTTTTTAATGCTTTTTCCCTACTTTTTTCATAGTTATCAGCACGCCTTGCCGCAACCTCCACTATCGATTTGGGAGAGCACAGCCAAGCATGTGCTTTTGTCCAAAGCTTGTGATGTCAGCCATCGCTTCTTATCACAGAGCAGTTTGCAAGTCGGGCTCGAACAGACATGAGTCAGAGGAAGACACCCAGCAGCCTCCAAGCCCAGGGCGTTTTTACACCTGCTGAATAGAGTCATTTTCTGCATCAGTGGGCCACAGATCTGCCTGTTTACTACAATAATTTATTATTTGCTGAACAGACACCCCTCTCTAGGCAACCACGTGGCTGGTATTTAAGCTACACCATGTTACACGGATATTCCTTACTGCAGCTGCACAGGTTAAGAGTCTTATTTAAGGTCACAACAGCTGGGAATAAAATCCAAACCCCTCTGTTTACATGGCCAAATCCCTACCGGGCCACTGCAGAGCAGGAAATAAGGGGGTGGGACGGTATATCACTGTATCTGTGTGGTAAGGGAAGTCACAGTTCTGCCAGGAGCATTGTTTCTGTGTTAAACAAAATTTATCTGTGCTGTTTAAAGGTAGAGCCGTCAAAGCTGGTCAATGCTCCCTCACAGACAGACAACAAGCTGCACCCTCTCACACAGTGTGCTTGTGTATGTGTGTGTGTGTGTGTGTGTGTGTGTGTGTGCATGTACACGTGTGTGCATCTGCGCAAGTATGTTCATGCATGCGTGTGTGTGTGTATATATAGTACCTGTGATATGCTTGTGATATTCTTGTGACTGGCTGTCACTAGAATATAGAATATCTCTCTTTGTGTGCGTATGTTTCATAAAAAAATTCCTATTCCTTGTTTCAGGTATTGCTCAGAATTAGAAGAAAGTGCATCTCTAAATTGTGTCTCTATTCCACTATCCCTCTCTCCTTGCATCAGCCTCTCTCCCTATCTCCCTCCTTCCCTACTCTCTCTCCCTACCACCACACCCCCACCGCTGTCTCACTATCAGTGTGACAATGACACTGATGAACATGGGCACTCCTTTCTGTAGTAGCGGTGGATGCCAAGGCATTCATAAAGAAATGCACTGTAATGATTTAAACATGCCTACAGTCAATAGCATTTCAGAATAAAGATTGTGACCTCTAAAATATATGGAGGGAGCCAAACCATTGAAATCATTGTGATGGATTTACAGAAACCCATTTTGACTCCGATCTCTTCACAATGACACCTGGTGAATTAGTTGACAGAATGACCTGTATGTAAAGCGGTGTGCAGGAATTCCACCCCCTCCCCTGCCAAGTTGGCATCTCTTCCACAGAAGTGGCAAGTCTGTCCTGGCCTGTGCCCACGCCCACACGCTTGTATCCTGAAAAGCCCAGGTTTCCATACAACCACAAGATGCCAGCTCTGCATGGCGACAGGACGCACACACAGATCAGGACAGCAAACAGCCAAAACACACAGCAATGCAAACACACACACACCCTTATGTGTCAAACCTTGGTGCTCTTAAAGTAAAATAAATTAATTAACATTAGCATCCTAAAGCAGGTTATTATAACCTTCCTGCTAATGCATCTGTGAAGAGACAGGATGAGCGAGGTTTGAAACATCACCCAAACTTCCATTTTTCTGCATCTGTTCCTGTCAGTTTCTACTGACCCACAAGTTTTCTACCTGAAAACTGTGAAGCTGGGTCATTAATGATGTGTCGTAAGCAACTACCTGTTATTTTCTGTTCATCACCATACTCTACTAAAAAGGTAATTTCTTAAACCATTGCTTTTATGTTGGCTAACAGTTTAATGCAGTCCCTTCATAAATAATATTTACCTACTTATCAGTCACCAAATAACGACTCAATCGCCTAATCTCTACATTTAATAGAAAACTCAAATGTACTATTGTTCATGCACATAAAAAAGAGACAATAATTAATGTCATTAAACAATTTCAGTCAAATACGGCCAACTACAGTATGCTTGGCTGGAGTTCTGTGAACCTCAGGTAAGTTCTGTGAGTTCATTGGAAGGCCTCAGCATCAACACCAATCCCAGAAATAAGCGTGCCTTCTGCCCTTGAGATACTTCAAATGTCTGCTAAGGAAAAGCAGTTGTTTGCATTTCTTGTTATATTTATTTTGCTGGAAAGCCCATATCATTCCTTATCACCTACATCTGCAAAATTACACTAGGAGCAGATCAAGCTATTTTGAAGGTGACATTGTTTTCAAAAACAAAGTGACCTTCCAGAAACCCATCTATTCGCCTGAATACACAGAAAAAGCAGCGGAACACTTCCTAATGACATTAAGGCCCTCTCCATTGGAGGAAACATGCATCAGCAGATTCTCTGTCACATGCAGAGAGCTGGCAAGGATGCCCATACCATACTGAGGAAAAGAGATAGGAGAGGAGAGAGAGTGATATAGAATAATAGGAGAGTAAGATTGAAAGAGAGGAGAGAGGTAAAGATACAGCAGAGAAAAGGAAATCTTGTTTGTGCAAGAGAGCGGAACAGATAGCAAGAGAGAGGGGGAGAAAGATAGACAGGGGAGGATTTAAGGAACTAAAGCAAGCAGTTCATAAGGTCATGCTATACCTGGCTATGTTGACACATACACGTATCAGATACAAGAGACAAAGTCCAGACAAGGCAGGAGGGTGAACAATGAACCAAACCCTGGTCTCTGTCGCTGTTATTAATGTGGATGTGTAGCATGCTTTGTGCATTTATTCCATTTAGTCCCTGCAACATAAACCAGGGGTACCCTGCAGGGTCACCCCAGCCTGGTTAGGCAGTCCAGCTGTAATCTTGATTCCCAGAACCTTTTCAAAACCCAAAACCTTTCAGCTGTATTTGTCATGAGTGTACACCTCACAGCAAAAACTATGTCCTACCCCCTTAAAAAATACACATCCATTTGCAAAAATACAGAAATTGCTGTGCACACATCAAATGCTGACAGACACATGGAACAAGAGAGCTGATGCAGACTTCAGGGCGAATACAATTAAGATGATGTGAGAGCAGTGTTGAGACACACTTCAGTCTATTCCTTATTTTTCCCAAACACAAAAATGCCTGATGTGAGATGACAGGTGACTTTTGATGACTTCCACCAATCATCCAAACCCAGCCCTTCCCATGGTGTTCTGTACACCTACCTGCCTGCTTCCATTAGCAACAAGAATGAAACCCCAAAGGCCACATAACCAGAAGTCCACTCAGCCTCAAAGCGCAGACAAAATCAAACCAATTTCCCAAAATTTGCAGGATCTGTTGGGATTCTCCTGATTTCCTTCTGTTGAAAAGCTTTAAATGATCTGATGCAGTTCATAATCAGTAATGGGTCAAATCAACATGAACCTAAACGTCAAGAGTGGACCTCACCAACCCCTTCGGATTATTTAAATTGGTATATTTTTGTAACAAACAAATGTAACAAACAAACATTTCATAGTTCCAAATAACAGTGTATTTTCCAGTGTATTTGTACCTCAGACGTTCTACTGTATCTACACATTGGTGCAAGTGTGAAAGACATGCTAAGGAGCTCATTATAGCCTGTCGGTAACTGTGTCCCAGACAGGGAAACATTACAGCAGGGAAAAAGCGCCATTGTGGGAGCGGGGAGGGTGTGCTACTGCTCTAGCCATACTGTACTGTTACCATTAGAAACTCTGTTAAAGCTGTAAATGTGTGCTGTGCTGAAGCCCCTAGAAACTCTGTGTTACTGCTCAGGAAGGGTTTAACAGCAGTTTGATGACAGTTCTCTCATAATATGCTGACTATCCCAGTAGAACAATGAATTATATGACTAGTGTTTCACCATAGGCTGATTTATACAATATGCTGCCATCTGCAAATAGTTCAAACAACAGGCACGAGTTCCAAGAAACCGCAGGAACAGTGTCTGCTTAGACACAGATCATTTGTGTTATGAAGTCTTGAAGTGCAAGATGCAAAACTTCAGCTATTTAAAACTTCAGAGTACAGCTATTGATGTCCTTTCATTCATGGGCAAACCCTTAAGTGTCACACATTTCCAAAACTTAAACACACATCAGAGATTACTGTGGTCATGCTGCTCTTAACAGTGGTCACAGAACATGTTAGATTCAGGGTTAATCCATAACATAGAATAAAGATAATTGAAACTTAAATCATAAAATGAAAATAAATCATAAAATGTAGTTGTCAACGTCCCCCAAAATAAGAAAAAATTGTCGAGATGTTTAGGAAAATACAAAACTTTTTTTTTGTACAGACAAGTGCAAAGTGATAAAAAAATTACCAACAGTCACACTTTTCGATCACGTAATGAGCTCGGCAAAGCTGAGCCCATTCCTAGAGAAAATAAGTATCTAAATATTTACTTTTTTACAATTACATAACCAAAGAAAAATCTAATCAATTATCTTCTAACCAATCTTCCTCAGTGGCAGTCCTTAAGGTTATCAGGCAATAACCTTGGGCACCTGCTACTGGTCCACCTTGACATGGTAACATTTTCACAAAGGTCAGAGCAACAGATTCTGTGCTCCTAGCAGAGTTCATGTGGTCAGGCTGGAAATAAGCAAGGGGTTACATTACCCAAGGGTGCTTACATTAGCTTACAAGTGTAATATTCACAATACTGGATATTGACAAAGGCAAATCAGATAGGCATCTTGTCTATGATACAACAGCAGTGCCACACCGGGGAGTTAATTTTGTCACTTTCTGATTTACAAGCCCTCTTCCTTAACCTCTCCCAGTTTGTATGTGTGGGTGTGTGAGAGCATGTGCATGTGTGTGTGCATCAATATGTTTGTATGAATGTGTTTGTATTTGTGTTCTCTTGTATGTATGTTTGTACATATGCATGTACAGTATGTATGCATATGTGTTTGTGTGTGTGCATGTATGTATATTTGTTCATCCATATGTCTGTATCAGTTTTTTTGGTGTGCTTTTGGGTATGTGTAATTTTGTGTGTGTGTGTGTGTGTATGTGTGCACTTAGGTGTGTGGTTTTGCATGTATGCCTGTGCATATGTGTGTTTGCATGTGTGTGTTTGCATGAATGTCCATGTCCATGCCTGTGTGTGTGTGTAACGACATATGTGCACATACATGTGTAGCAACCCTGCTTGTTGTGTGGATAACAATCCTCAACACAATGTGAATTCTGGCTGCCACAAAACCTGTCAGAAATCTGTCCCTCACAGAGTGAATTACCCATAAATGACCAGGAAACACATCTATTTAGACTGACAGCCACTGCCAGTCACTATTCTGGTAGTGTGGATTATTACATTTGGTAGTACACTGTCTGGCCAAAAGAAAAGTCGCACACTCTAATATTTCGTTCGACTGCCTTTAGCTTTGATTACGGCGCGCATTCGTCGTGGCATTGTTTCGGCAACCTTATGCAATGTCACAACATTTATTTCCGTCCAGAGTTGCATTAAATGTTGGCCGAGATCTTATATTGACAACGGGAGAGTCGAACCACTCCGTAAAGTCTTCTCCAGCACATCCCAAAGACTTTCAATGGGGTTAAGGTCAGGACTCTGGTGGCCAATTCATGTGTGAAAATGATTCCTCATGCTCCCTGAACCACTCTTTTATAATTTGAGCCCGATGAATCTTGGCATTGTCGTCCTGGAATATGCTCATTGATGGGATAACCTGGTCATTCAGTACATATTTTACATTTTTATTTTTAATAAATTAGCACAAATGTCTAAAAACCTGTTTTCACTTTGTCATTATGGGCTATTTTGTGTAGAATTTTGAGACAAAATATGAACTCAATCTATTGTAGAATATGTCTGTAATGTAATAAAACGTGGAGAAGGTGAAAGGGGTGTGCAGACTTTCCGGCTTGACTGTACATACACCTCTCTCAACAGAAAGGAGACAAACTTTCAATTTCCATGCGCTGATATCTAAATGTCAAATACAATACAAGGAGCCATTTCTGATAGAGAGAATTTCAGTCCCTCTGTTCTTCACAGCAAAGGTTTTACATGCTGTCATTAGTGTGCTATTTTTCAATCGAGGATTTTCAATCTAATCTAAGAGTTTCTAATGTCAATATTATATTATAATTTATTCAGCATATTTCAAATTGATTAAACAAATAAATGTGAAAAGACTCATTATGTTTCACAGAACACAGAATTATTCTAGTCTTTCTGGAACTTTCCAAATTGTGTAATGTCTTTGGAGTCACTGGCCACATCAACACTGCTCTCACCCTAAAAATGTAGATGATTCCATGTTTGCTTAGGTGCTCAGTAATAGAAGACAACCATGATGCCAAACAGTGTTCTACTTTGTTGTACTGCACAACAACACCAACTCAAACCAACCCTAGAGCACAACTTAAAAACTGTAACTGAAACAGCTTGTGCCCACAGCGCTAACATTAGCGATGACCCACAGAACAGCCATGAGCTCAAGTGATGAACACAAAGCAGCCGGTTGTCCTGAAGCAGCACGGCTGATAAGCATTACACTCTCACCCTCTTTACAACCCCCATCTCTTCCAGTTGTGTTAATCCACTCTCAATTTAGTTGTACAAGACACTCAACCTGCAATGAAGGGGAGGGTGTGCTCAAAAACTCTGATCAAGGCATTTTAATTAAGCCACTGCTCTGGTGCATGGATGCTTCCAGAGAACACAAGGATATCTAATCACGCATCTAATACAATCTCCCGACAGCCAAAACATCTAATCATATAACCATCCATCACTCAGGTTAAGCAAGATTGTTCCTCAATTTGATGTACTGTTTAGGCTAACCAGCATGTACTATGTCACCAGTGCAATAGTGGTCGCATGGTGTGTGTGAACGTCTAAGGTTTAATGACAGTTGGACCACCAAGGTGACTCTAGATGCTATACACATATAGGACTACTTGAGGAAACATTAAACCTCCTCTATAAACAGACTGATGTGTTCAACCGGGTCCTGACTGACCTGTAGATGGTTTTTTGACTGTTCTGATGGAATTATTGCTGGCCGTTTTGCTTATTCTGCATGCTCTTCAAGCTGCAGCATGTATGATTTGCAGGTCAAACAGCAGGCAGTTTCTAACAGGCCATTTGTGTTTTGGACTGAAAGTCCTTGTGGCAGCTTGGGTAGAATATATATCTTACAGTGTCCTTAGCCACTGAACCATGCACCAATTTTACAGGGCTATTTCCTGCCTGGTATACTTAACAAGCTGAAGGAATATATTAACAGAGATCCTGCATAATACAAAAATCAAGTAATGCACTTAGAAAGATGTGCAATCATTTCTCACTTTCAGTTGGAGTGGGCTCATATTTCACTAAATCAACTAAATCAGGTATGGTGTGGCTGAGATACAGAAGACCCAAATAGCACGCCATTTGTGTGGCAGTTCTGTCAATTTCACCACCTCTTATTAAATAATATAATGGAGAATACCCAATTTTATTACTGTAAAATTTGAAGCTTGACCACTTGCTTTCACTGCAAATATTGCCTTCAATGTTTTACATGTCAGTGTAACTGATGTAGTAGACTGTCACTGGTTATTTATTAATTGTTGTAAATTCACACATGTAAGCACTGTTCTATATTTCAGACAGTGTTGAAACAGTGTGAGGAAGCAGTGGTTGTTATTCGTCTATTACTTCAGTAAATTAGATATTATTTATCATTATCAATATCCCAAGAATTTGATAAACCATAGAGACAGTGATATTGATATTGTGAAGTTTTATTGTCCTAAAAGAGCCATCACAGTGAATAAGAGAACACAACACAAGCCAAACAGGTCACTTTCGAAAAGGCATTATTTGTCCGTCAATGTCTCTTTCTGTTTCCTTAAAACAATTTAAAACTAACTATTTTATTTGGAATGTAAATCCGGTAGGAGGTTATTATTGCGCCAGAAACAGCGTTAATGTGCCGATGCGTCAGAAACCACTCATTGGTCCAAATCTGCTAGTCTTTTCTGGTAGCTTGCTAACAACATTGAACAAAATAGTAGGCCACTTTTATGAATAATTTTAATTACACGAAAAAAAAATATGTACGAGGACTGGTTATTGTTAGTATTGACAGAATCCGCTCCTTTCGCGTTCGTATACGTGCTAGAAGTGTCATTTGAGACCGTTTTAGCTGCCCTATAGAAGTGAATGGAGAGCGACAAATAGGCCCTACCCTATTCTGGATTATCACCCCAGGGGAGCACAGAGTAACTAACAACCATAGGCTATTTCGCCACCATTTGGACTCATATCAATCATGGCCAGGTAACTACACAACCCAGTCCTACCAAAGTTCAGTTGTGCTTTAAGCTCAAAAGGCGATAGGGAAAGGCTGTTTGAAAACAGATTGTTTCATTACATAATAAACTTGATAAAGAAAAACATGAGCATTGCAATGTTATTTCTCGCCATAAACCACAGCCATCTGGAATGTCTACGTTGTGCAATGGGAAAATCAACTGTGAAACAAAAACTGACTATGTAGCAACAGGGCGCATTGTTCCATTCAACGGCGATGCATCGGTGAGCCTTCGCAAAGTTGGTCTAATGGAACGAGCGTATAATATTAGCTAGTGCACCCAAATATAAATGTACCACAGTGTGAGTGAATTCATCATTTCGTCTGTATACACTGTATTTTCCCTGTTCACATTTCATTTCCAGTATAATTATGGACAGGCGACGGGGTCATTTCAATTTCGGTAAACGTGGCAACGGATTTACAAAGACAATAGCGCGCCTGTGCGTATGGACAAACACTCGCATGAGATGGGATTGCAGCTGGAGATAATGATAATACTACCATTAAATAGCTAATGATTGAAATTTCGCAATTAAACATGTCTAATCCAGATTTAGCTGGGCTACTTAATAAGTAAGAGTAAAGCAGCGTAAAATGAGGGGAGTCAGACTTGTTCTGGTTATAGTTATAGCCTACTTGACCAGTGATAGCCTAAACTATACCGAAAGTACTACACTAACCACGCAACTTTGTAGATGCAGCAGCAGAAGCATCACGGAGTGTGCTGTTGATAGTGTTTTCAAATTACTAGCACTGTACCTGTTCTGCCAGCCTTGGAGGAGGTTTGTGTATTTACTCAAAACTCCTTCGAGATACCGCTTGCGGGATTGCTGCAGACAGTCGCTGTTTCCCGACACTCCTCCACGGCTCCCTCCTCCTCCAGCCGGGCTTCCAGATGATCCAGAACCCGGACTGTGTGAGCCTTTTCTCCCGAGCCTCTGTGCTGGATTCCCCCGATCCGAGGAAGAGGCAGATCCAGAGTTGCTTTTCGTATTCCCTGGATGCGAACCGCCGAGCGCTTTCTCCATGTTTGTGAAGGAAAGACCCGATTCGTATTTCGTTAGATCATACGTGAACAGAGCGCAATGTCACGCGTTAAACCAATAACTTTACAAATTCAGTATTCACATTTTTCTGATCAGATGCTTTTCTCAATCTGACACAGTGGCAGACCATATTCCTGTACCTACAACGAGGACTGTTTTCCTCGCTCGCTGCAGTGGTGGCACTGTGGTCCGTTTCAATGTTTTTCTATTGGAAATTACAGAACAGTCACTCCCACCGCCTCTTTGCCAACCCGGATACTGTATTACAGTCCAACCTGGCAGTTACAAACTGTATGTCTTTACAGTAGTCCTGGAGAAACGGTTCGAAGTACCAAAGAATGCTAATAAATAAACCTGAACTGCCTGTCCGCTGTGTTATATTGGATATGCCAATTCAGCTTATAAGGCCTGTACAAATATTAGTAGGCTACCTTTTCATGTAAAAAAAAAAAAAAAGATGTCCAACGTCATATGCCAGGGGGTCCCAAATATTATCCCAGAAGGATATGTGTGGATGCCAAGAACTAAAATGCCTGCTAGCTTCCTAATCAGGGTCTTCTCTGATAAGATTGGGGACGCCCTACATTGCGCAATCAAAGTCGTCATCTTTTGTACGATAGTACAAAGTAACAGAAATATTGTTGTGGTCGGTCAGTAAGTTTACCAATAGCATAACTAAATGCAAGAATGTTTTATTGACCTTGTACGTTTCAGATCCAAATCAGTACTCTGTGGTCATTTTTGTTGGGTCCTTGGGGTTGCTGATAGGTACAGTGAAATGTAATGGAGCCTACATGCGAGAAAGCATATTTTGAAGACAGTGGAGTTGAAAGAACAAAGTATGGGGTTGGTTTGGAGGTGAAATGCAGAGAAAAGGTGTCAAATCATTCAAATCAAGTTGGACCGTTAAGACATTCATTAGAAAATTAATTTATACAGCCAGTCTTATTGGTCTGTGAAGCCAGGTAATATACAGTGTTGAAGGACATGGTAGTACCCTAGTATAGGTTGTCTTGTTGGAGAAAACAGAAGAAATGTAGGTGTAGCATTGAAGGATACAGTGACAACTTATTTTCAACTGCTTTCCCTCAACTATCTGCTAGTGGACCACTGTTGCAGCATTTTACAATACACTGGTGGACCAACAGCGGTGCTGACAGTGGGTACTAGTGGACTGCTGGGCACAGTATGTTTGCTGACTGGAAAAATAACAAGCAGTATAGATCCTATATAGAAGAATATAGAAGTAGTGTAGGCTGCAGTGTAGGAGGATACCTCTCTTCAATCCTCATGCATGGTTATGTGTCTCTTTCACATAGCCATACAAAATTGCTATCCTAGAACAACAAAGTCCCATCAACAAACACGGTGTGGTTCCACAAACATTTAACGTTTCTGGGAAACGTTTAAATTATATATAATCATACGATATCATTAAGATTTTAGTCATTAAGTAAGATTCTGTATGGGAATGCCCATGTGTAAAATGGAAAGCAGAGCCTATGATAATACACCTCTGGCTTAAATGTATGTGCTAAGCTTGTTTGAGAAACTATAATTATAATTACTATAAACAGTTTCCATGAAACCACTTAATTGAATATACCAAGGAAGTTTATAGTATAGTTTAGGTCCAAATGCTTTTATCTATCTTTATTTTCTGTTATCAATTTATATTTTGTAAATGGAAGTGCTTATCTGTGAAGCACTTAGTCTTTGGGCTGCAAACCACTGTATGAAAAGTGCAATATAAATAAAGTTATTATTATTATTATTATTATTATACAATAAGCCTTTTGATTATACTATGATCACTTGACGCGTAGAAATCATGCCATCTGATCTCTGTTGCTCTCGCGCCGCCTCCCTTAGATAGCTAATAACTACAGCTCCCAAAATCCTTTAGCGCGACAACTTTATGATGATGCCATTTGCAGCGGTCTTTTTGCAGTGAATCGAATGCAGCTGTAAACGGAACCTGCTCCGAAATCTTTGGATTTTACGTAAATTAATAGGCAATCACCGTTAGTCGTGTCAGGGAAAGTAGCAATATCTGCAATGGCCGCGCCTTTAAAAGTGTGTATTGTTGGGTCGGGAAATTGGTGAGTGAGCGCTTTTTTTACTGCCTACTGGTTGCCAGCTAGATAGTTGTAACGTTAGCTATTTCATTGACGTTAGCAAGAAACATGCATCGATCTGTGTGCAGAATATTATTAGTCAACCGCAGAAATGTCAGTACACAAGTTTCTCTTTGTAGTGGTGTTCTATTTTAATCACTCTTAAACGTTTAAACTAGTTCGCTAACTGTACATGTCACTTGTTACACACCCTCTGTAGCTAGCTAACGTTAACTAGCTCGATCTTCCAGGTTCGCTAGCCTATTTACCTGTATAGCGAATGTATAGCGTGTAGATCGTTTTATACGTTAAAACAATGGGGATTCTCGTGTATGGCACATGTTATGGCAGGGAAGGTATACTTCTGTAACTGTTAACGTTACTGTAACACTGTACAAAATCTTACTCTTTGGAAAGGCACGTCATGTGTGAAGTGCACCTTAAGTTCATCCTGTGCAAGTCGAAGTCGTGAAGTCGAATCAATAGCCAGCTTTTTATAATACAGAATAACTTAGGCTAACGGTGATGTATCCTTAGGGTCAGACCAAACTATTTCAATGAGGATTTACTTATTTTGCATGCTTAGGTCTCAAATTGTTCTCATATTATTTTCACACAATCCTTGTACATGCAAATCAATAAAGCTGAACTTTATGATTATGATATGAAGCTGGTCATGATATTCTGCATAGTTGTAGAGATAGAGGGGTCCAAATAGGCCAAAAAATGGCCACCATCATGGGGGTTGGAACCTATGTGAGTGTATTTCAGGCAATAGAGGAAATAAAAATCAGATTTTTGGGGGATAATTTCACAGAACTCATAGAACACATATTTATCTAAATATTAATGCTGCCATACAGGGCATGTAATAAATCATTTTGTTTTGTCTTCAAGGATAAAACGTTACATGTGGGCATATTAGTAGAATTTTGAAACTTTCACCATTTAAGCATTATGATGTGTAGCTAATGTATACAGAAAGCCATCATCCTTATGAAATTCCTCCATAGTGAAAATAATTGTTCAATCAGGTGGCAATTGACTTCATAATTATTTTCAAAGACCCAATGACCCCAGTTTACACCTGTTGTTTAACACTAGTTCAGATCTCAGTCATCAGATTCAAAGAGGAAGAATGACTTATAAATGTCCCTCGAATCCTTGGATAACTGGGTATGATGAAGGTGCAGCAGCATGCATGTATCACAGTAACCATACATTGAATCACCATTTCTCCTTGTCTTCCTCTTTATTGAATTTCATAACTGAGATGTGACTTTAAAGTTGTCCAAATTAAGTTTTGGCGGGTCACCTTAATAGCCAGAAGTAATGGCTCTAAATGATCTCATTGGATGAGAGGAACACACACTCAAACTATCTTGTCTACAGTTATCACTCAGGTCAAGTTTTTAGTTCAGTCATGATGATCTGAAACTCTGTTGGAAAATTTTAAACAACAGGTGTAAACATAGCCAATGCAGGGCTACTCACAGTCTTGGAGGACCGGGTTGTGCAGAATTTCCATTCCTAGTCATTGTTTATTTTCTAAGCTCCATTTGAATAGTGAATAAAACAGTGACCTCTAGTGACCAATGACAATATTTCATTTAAATAATAGCGTAATGTACTACTACACATATTGGACAATGACCTTGAACATAGCCTTCAGTTGACCTGGCTTTGGCTTTACCGACCTTGCCAGCTTCAGAGGAAGCTTATACCAACTTCCCCATGTTCAAATTCCAAAAGGTTGGTCTCAGTCTTCTGCTGCTGTTAGCCTCCTCATTGTGGCTTGAAAATAAGATCTGCTATAGGTTGTTGAAGGTCAAGGTCCCATATATATCTTTAATTAACCATGAAGGAATTTCATAAGGGTAATGACAAGATTCTATACATTAAACTTATACAGACATCTGTAAAATGTGAAAGTTATGAGCCTGAACAAATATGCCCACATGTGATTTTCTAACATTGAAGATATACAACAAAACATTTGTATAATGGTTTCTATACATGCCTTGCTTACATTTCTGCTATCCATATGTTCATGGTGGTTACTTTAGCAATCATTCAAAAAATCTGATTGATATCTCTATTATTTAAAGAGTAAATGCTATCTAAAAATGTGTCAATATGTTGATAAAATATGGTCATTCTGGACCTTAATTGAACCTTTATATTTCATAAACTATTAAGAATTCAAGGCTCAAACTTCATTTTCTTTCATATGGGTGGTTGAAGAATGTGTACACCAAAAATAAACTGGTTCTGAACAATAGGCTCGCCCACCCTCATTGAAACTGCGTGGTTTGACTCTTTAGCTTTTAGTATTTGGTATTGTATGTAACATTTACAGCATTATTCAGCCTTAATAGTCTTATTTTGAATTTTACCCGCAATTTTTTTTGCGGATCTAATAACAACGTATAGCGACACTTGATTCTCCGTCTGTTTTGTTGATCTAATTTGTTTTGATGCTATTTTCAGCTTAGCCACAAAAATTAAACGATGCAATATTAATTAGCATGAATAATTCATAATATTACACATGAGCATATACACTACTAAAATATACAGTGGCCTCTAAAATTATTCACACCCTTAAAGATGAGCAAAGAAGACGGTATAAAATAAATAAGGTCATGACCTATGTTTATATTGTATGCTCAAAAATATATTCTTTTACTACTAATACAGTTGCTCAGATAAAAATATTTTCTTTAGCAAGCAACATGTATATGGGTGATTCCATGTCATTTCAAACAAAAAAGTGGATTTCGACACCCACCATCTCAGATTGTTCTGACATGTTTTCTGTAGTTACAAACATAATTTAAGCATTAATGTAACATTATTTTGTAGAAATATAATTTGATCTGTGAGAAATCAAAGGCACCCAAATTTAACTTTTTATATTGGTATGGTTCACGTAATGTTCTGTAAAATGGAGTATGCAACATCCTATTTGTACCGAACTGCTTCCTGATAATGATTAAGACATGAAAAATCCAAATGTATGGTCCTGGCCCCCTGGCCCACCCTTTAGGTTGAGAATAGGATCAGGTCTGTTACAAATTCAGGGTTATGTCTGAATCAATGTCATTTGAAGCTTTAAATTGAGGTCACTTTCTTCTTCTTTTTAATTTAATAACAGAAATTGGAAGTAGCAGAACCTAAGACTGTATAATGGGACAAAACATAAATAACTTAAATGACTGTACAGGGGAAAATAACCCAGGGCTAGGGGTGGGAATCGAGAACCGGTTCCTCGTCACATTAGGCCTACTCACTGCTGTTTTTCCTCCGATCGCAGTCTTCTCATATTATGCGGGAGGAACACGAGTTTGTTGATGTTGCTCAGGAGAAGTGAGCTCCGCGTTTTGCTGACAATGAAGCTGGCCTTTGAGAAGATGCGCTGAATGATAGGCGAATTGTTGCTTGGAGAGTTTACATTTAACTTTTTTGGGGTCATCCTTTAGACGCTCGAAATGCTGGCATACTGTAGATTTTCTCTCAGACATTCTATACAACTGACCTATTCCTTAATTAATAGACACCAATTGTTTGTTACAAGGTGCACGTCCGGAATGAATAGTTCCGCAGTTTTTTTCACACTGCGACGTTTCGACCAATTAAAATTTTGATCGACCAAGTTCTTTTCATCAACTAATGGTTTAGTCAACTATTTGGGGGCAGCCCTAAAATAACCACCACCATACTCACTGGGAATACATTAGATATTATAAAGAAACAGTCCTCCAGGCCATAGCTTCATGCTACTGATCAAACATAGAGAACTGATGTTGTACCGTTTGTTGTGGTGGGATTAGGGTGGGGTGGGGGGGGGGGGGGGGGGTGGGTCCATGGGTGGATTTTGACCATTTATTTGCATTCCTCGTGTCTTAATCATCATGAGGAACGATTTTGTCGGATTTAGTGTACTATATTTATTGAATAGTATGTGAACCATACCAAGCTAAAGTGTACAATTTGGGTGCAATCAATTGGGTTGATTTCTGAGAGATCAAATTATATTTTTACAAAAGAATATTACATGAATGCTTATCTAACTTAGCTAAATGTTTCTAACAACAGGAAACCTTTCAGAACAATTCTTTCTTGAGAAAAGTTTTGTGACAAAACAGATCATTACCTATTGTTAATTTTATAAAAACCTTCTTTGCTCAACACTATCAAGCGTGTGACAATTTTGGGAAATGTAATTTTCCAAGGTGTGACTGAAGTGGTTTAAGAGTACAGATATGATGGCCTCTTATGGATTTTTCCTCAGGGGTTCGGCAATTGCCCGGATCATCGGCAGGAATGCCCAGACCCTGGAGCGTTTTGCCACCTCAGTCAAGATGTGGGTCTTTGAGGAGACTGTCAATGGCAGGAAATTGACAGACATCATCAACACAGAACATGAGAATGTCAAGTACTTGCCTGGATACAAACTGCCAGATAATGTGGTAGGAGACAGCAGGGTGTAATTCAGAAGAATGAAAAACACTAAGTGCAGTTACTAGCCACTATGACATACAGGCTAAGTAGCCGGTAAAGTCGCATTCACATTCTGACTTGGGTGCACACCCACTGGAGCATGTCCACTGGGGTGTTCCTATTGGAGCATGCCCACTGGGGTGTTCCTATTGGAGCATGCCCACTGGGGTGTTCCTATTGGAGCATGCCCACTGGGGTGTTCCTATTGGAGCATGCCCACTGGGGTGTTCCTATTGGAGCATGCCCACTGGGGTGTTCCTATTGGAGCATGCCCACTGGGGTGTTCCTATTGGAGCATGCCCACTGGGGTGTTCCTATTGGAGCATGCCCACTGGGGTGTTCCTATTGGAGCATGCCCACTGGGGTGTTCCTATTGGAGCATGCCCACTGGGGTGTTCCTATTGGAGCATGCCCACTGGGGTGTTCCTATTGGAGCATGTCCACTGGGGTGTTCCTATTGGAGCATGCCCACTGGGGTGTTCCTATTGGAGCATGTCCACTGGGGTGTTCCTATTGGAGCATGTCCACTGGGGTGTTCCTATTGGAGCATGTCCATTGCAACAGGCTTCTTATCTGCTCTGTTTTTTCTCCTTGCCCAGGTGGCAGTGCCTAAACTCCGGGATGCAGCCGAGGGCGCAGACCTGCTGGTTTTTGTAGTGCCACACCAGTTCATCAGGAAACTCTGTGATGAGATGGTGGGGTGTGTGTCTGAAAAGGCCCGTGGCATTTCCCTCATCAAGGTACGCTCAATGCAGAGCATCTGCTGGATACATCTAACTAGGTGCATAACTCAATCGTTGAATTAATGACTGTTTAGAATTTATTTAGTTAGATTTTCTTCAACTTCAGCACTTCAGCAAAATTACCTGGATGGTGATGCAAGGGTGAAAAATAAGGCTACCAGCCGTGTTGTATGTGCACTGGGGGTTGGGTAAGATTTCTCTTACTGCTGAACCCTGAACCTGCTATACAGCCAGTCACAAGCGAATGTGATGTGGTCTGCTGTGGTCACAGTTAATTTTCCATACAATGAGATGCATTTGGATATTGTCCATGACAGAAAAAGCACATTTTTATACAAGCCCCAATTCCAGAAAAGTTGGGACAGTATGTAAAATGCACATAAAAGCAGAAAGTAATGATTTGTAAATTCTATTTTACATATATTTAATTGAAAACCGTACAAAGAAAAGATATTTAATGTTTTACCTTATCAACTTGGAAAAATAAGTCAGGAGAAACAACCCTTCAAGTGATCCATATCTACTGCATATCTGGCAGCAAAGTGATGGTTGGAGGCTTGTTTGATACCGCAGAACCTTGATGATTTACAGCCATTTAGCCAACCATGGGTTCCATACTATTCCCGTGTAATTTATATCTTAATCTAGTCCCACTCCCCAATTCCCATAGAGATCCATTCAAATGCAGAGAGGTTATAGTATCGCTTGTAAGAGTACCTGAAAATAAGATAGCAAGAGTCTTTTGATATATTTTTATACCCAGTCATGATGGCATCATGTGTTTACCTGTGGAATGTTCCAAACAGGTGTTTTTGTTAAACTTCCCAGTTTTTTTCCCCCCAGACTTCCCCCTGTCCCAATTGTTTTGGAACGTGTTGCAGGCGTCAAATTCGGAATTAGCATATATTTACAAAAAATCTATAAAGTTGATAAGGTAAAACATTTAATATCTTTTCTTTGTACTCTTTTCAATTAAATATATGTAAAAGAGAATTTACAAATCACTGCTCTCAGCTTTTATGTGGAATTTAAATACTGTCCCAACATTTTTTGGAATACTGTTGGCTGGTTGATCTCTGATGTCCCAGAGAAGAAGGGATTCAATAAAATACCTTGTCTGAAATTTACATCGGCTGCATTTTTACTTAAGAAACCATAGCTGCCTGTGGCCTCTCAATATTTCACTAAGAAACCAGGCTCTCATGGTCATAACCACAGCATCTGCCCACCACCCCTCTACCCTTAGCCTATGCATTCTGGTTTCCTGTGGACCAGTGCTTAGAGACTTCTTTATTTATACAAGCTCTGTGTCTATGATTTGTGACAACAGTTTGTGTGTATTTGTGTGGGTGAGTGGAGTGGGGTTGGCTGGGGGTGTAGCAGGGTCAGGGATCGGACAGGCCTGGACAGCATTCCTCTCTTGCCTGATTGAGGCTGTATTTACAGTGGTTTGAGATGGAGGCTCCGTGTGCTCCCCTGACACACCTGACCCAGTTAGCGTTGGATGCACTCAGTGCCACTGTTTAGCACTGAGACAGTGAGCAGCATGTGGGTACACTGCAAACAGGGGAGGCCTTCTGGTCTGCTGGTGGTCTCTACCTCTCTTTTTCTTTCTCTCCCCCCAAAGGAGTGTGTCCTTCCTCCACTCTCACTCACCCTCCCATTCGTCCTCCCTCTTTTTCTCTCCAATGGTATAATTATAGTATATAAGTAAAAATTACAGAATGTGTCATCAAGGAGAATTGCAGGTCTGTTTCTGTGGATGTCTTGGTTTTCTGCAGACAAGATAGATAAAAGCACTGCACACAAGTCAAATTCCTTTACTCATAATGTATACAAAATATGCAGATACTGTATAGTCCAGTTTTTAATGCACCACACGTGTTTCAGATATTGCTGGTTCATAGGATGACACAAAGGTAAGACTTCTCACTCCTAAGAGTGTAAATAAAACCAATAAAATAAAACCAATCATTAAAGGAGCTATATGTAACAAATTTACTGTACTAAATCATAAAAAGACCATGATATGTCATCAGAGATTAAGGAAACATGCTAAGTCGAAATACTGGCTTCTCCAACAACAATGCCACAGCCAGTATGTTTCCATTTAAATTTCCATTCCGGGTCGGAACGTCTGTATTTGTTTTGGCCTGTGTGATTCACTATGCTCTGAGTTGACTCCGAGTCCACTGCCCATTGCGAACAACCAGATGTACTCCGGCACTCCGACAGCCGATTTACGAATGCCCAAGCTAAGTTCAACATTGTTTCCATTTAGCTAGCTAGCTAAAGATTTAAATATATACACTACTCACAAAAAGTTAGGGATATTTGGCTTTCGGGTGAAATTTATGGAAAATGTAAGTTCACGCTACAGTGATATTATACGTATCATGAAAGTAGGGCATTTAAGTAGAAGCATGCAATGGTGATTTCCTCATCTCAAACAATTTATTGAAACAAAAGCCAACAACAGTGGTGGGTATACCACAACAAAAATGTCAATGTCTCAATAACTTGTCATGTGCCCTTGAGCATCAATTACAGCTTGACAACGACGTCTCATGCTGTTCACAAGTCGACTTATTGTCTGCTGAGGCATGGCATCCCACTCTTCTTGAAGGGCGGCCCTCAGGTCATTGAGGTTCTGGGGTACAGAGTTACGAGCCTCTACACGGTGAGTCAGCTGATCCCATAGGTTTTCTATGGGATTCAGGTCTGGAGAAAGTGCAGGCCACTCCATTTGAGGTACCCCAGTCTCCAGCAGCCTTTCCGTAATGATGCGACCTCGATGAGCTGGAGCATTGTCGTCCATGAAGATGAAATTAGGCCTGTGTTGTTCATGCAGGGGCACAATGACTGGATTAATGATGTTATTCAGGTAGTATGGGCTTGTCACTGTACCATTCACAAAGTGTAGGGCAGTTCTGTATTGACTAGACACACCTGCCCACACTAACACCGCCACCACCAAAGGGTCGTCTGGTGACAACAGTGGCTGATGCATAGCGCTCTCCTTGACGTCTCCAACATCGTTGGCGGCCATCATTTCTGCTCAACGTGAATCGACTTTCATCAGAGAACAGCACTGAGGCCCACTGGTCCCTCGTCCAGCGTAAATGCTCCCTGGCCCATGCAAGACGATGACGCCTGTGCCTGGTGGTGTGGTCAGGTACCCTTGCAGGTCGTCTAGCACGCAGACCACGCTGATGTAAACGGTTTCGAATGGTCTGACGTGACACTTGGGTGCCTCTCACCTCCCTTAAATGTGCCTGGAGT
Source organism: Synaphobranchus kaupii (assembly GCA_029718625.1). Lineage (NCBI taxonomy): Eukaryota > Metazoa > Chordata > Actinopteri > Anguilliformes > Synaphobranchidae > Synaphobranchus > Synaphobranchus kaupii. The sequence goes on from CM056382.1 coordinate 58,628,726, forward strand.
TGAGTGGCATTCATCATCCGGTTCCGCAGGGCACTGTTCACAATGAAGCGGTCATCAGTGTGGGATGTGGCCAAAGGACGTCCACTTCTATGCCTTTCTGTGACTCTTCCAGTCTCTCTGTATCTCTGTTGCAACCTGCTGATGACACTCTGTGACACTCTAAGCTCAGTGGCCACTTCCCTCTGAGAACATCCTGTTTGAAGCCTCGCAATGGCGAGGTACTGTTGATCAATTGTTAGGTGTCGTCTTGGTCTCATGATGTCAAAATGTGAACAGCATGATGAAGAGGACTGTTTAAATACCAATTCTAATTGAACCAGGAAATTTATTGGTCGATTCATGGATCAAACACCTGTTGTGAATTTTGCCGTTCAGCTCCTTGTTAGAGAACAGCAAGTTGTGCAAAAAGTACTGAAACATTGAATAGTTGGACATGTGCATTCAAAAGTTTAGAGAAGGTCAAATTAATTTCACCTGTAAAGGTTATAGTGCATTTTAGGTTCATCCTGAAATTTCACCCGAAAGCCGAATATCCCTAACTTTTTGTGAGTAGTGTATATGTATATAGTTACTCGCTAAACATACCACTAACGTTAGCTTATATCTGTGTGACCGTAAACATAGCCAGCCATGCATCTAGCTAACATTGACAGAGTTTTAAAAAATCCACATGAGCTGGTTTATAATTTGCAAACAATAAATAATAAACAAATTGCAAATGTATACATTAGCTGATCAACTTGGACTCGTCGTCGCTTGTCATTGTCAAAATAGAATAAGCTCGTCTCAAAATATAATGTTGCGCTCGGCTCGTCTTGAGCTCGTGTTCGTTCAGTGTCTCGACTCTCTCCAATATTGTGAATTTGGATTGCAGTACCCATTTTAAACGCTCGGTGTCAATGTTACATATAGCTCCTTTAAACCAAATTTGATTATGGTTAATAACATCATGACATTAATGACATAAACTACCTCAGTCATTTTAAGATATACCCGGCATATTGTCCCATAACTCTTTCAGTTGGGAATGTAGAAATGTTACATGTTTATTACATTTTGGTGAAAAATGTTTTTAAGAACATGTGATTTAAGTAAAATACATGAAATCAAGGGGGAAGGAATTATGTTTCTGTGGGATCAGTACATATGGAGGCCTGCAGTCCAGCAGGGTTTTCATGATAAATTAGTTCCTGGAGGTCCAGGGCCCGGGCTGATTAGGAAATTGTTATATGCAGAATATATAGACCTAATTGTTGTTGATTACTTTTTCTTGGGGTATTTCACATCTTAATTACAACAGTCCCAGTCAAGGACTCCATTTGGGTTAGTTGATTAATTGGGTGATTCCTCAGTCAGGGCAAAGCAGTATCTGTGTGCATTGCCCTGTGGACTTTATCAGAAACAAACTTAATTTAAGGAAATGGTACATTCCAATTGGATGTACCAATATAGAATGATTTAGCATATGCAACTGAAACACCCCAAGACTGACTCTTATTTTGGTGATGGCATAGATATTGGGGCAGGTACTACTGCTGTGATCTGATTCCCTTCTCCCCCCTTTCCCTGCAGGGTATAGACGAGGGCCCCGAAGGACTCAAACTGATCTCTGACATTATCCGGGAGAAGATGGGGATCGACGTCAGCGTTTTGATGGGCGCCAATATTGCCAATGAGGTGGCTGCCGAAAAGTTTTGCGAAACCACAATTGGTACGTTTGCTGGGATCCTGTGACAACCAGCAATCAGGACAGAGGAAGGATTGCTGGTCGACAGGAGATTTAAACATATTTCCTGATACTATATACATAATTAAAACAAAAGGCATACCTTTGGTGTAGTTCAGTTGTTTACTCTTTAAGGCCACCTTCACCCAGGTATGCTGTGTAAGATATAAGGAGACTGTATTCCTTTAAGAATAGTCTGTGGCTTTGGTCACTTAAGAGTGCCACACATACCTGAGATCAACAGATGCTTTCTTAACTCGTTCAGTGCCATGGGCGACACAAGTCGACAAAAATACGAACGTTCTAAAGTGCAGAGGGCGACTTATGTCGACCACAGCCGTCTTTACACTGCTATACCGGTAAAGAATTCAGGATTTGAGTCGGGGGAAAATGAAACAATGACCAAATTACATTGTAGTTCTTTTACCGTCTTTTACCCGGATTTGCTCTTTTTTAGCTATATTTTAAGTTATATGTAGCCATTTTTAAAATTCATCTCGAACAACAGATCACCTAAACCAACATCAGGGAGCATGGGAATAACGAGTCCCGTCAATTTGTGCCAGCACGTTTCTCCGCCAGTGGCCAAGAATATAAAGAATTTGAACACAATCAAGTGGATAATATATAACAAACTACTGCTATGCTACAGTCTCAGCAACAGGAGAAAATTAACAAACGCACTTGATCATCGCTGTATCTGTCTGCAGTGGAAGTAAATAAACACAGTATCAAAACCAAATTGGCATAAGCGAAGCCTCTGCTGTAACGCAATTGGCTTTACAAAACTTGCTGTTTTGTTTTGTTTGCCTTATTCCCCTAGCTTTCAGTCGTTCCACAATCACCTGGTAAACGTTTAAAGAGATACTGCAGAGACTTTTCTAAGGCCTTTTTTACCGCTTCAATTTGAACTGGAACCCGTGAGTGGGTGTGGTCATATGACGATGGTGCCACGTAGTCATATTATGAGTATTCATACGGTCAAAGAGTGAAAGGGTGTGTCGATATAAGTCGTAATATTAACGTTAGCAGTAATACAAAGCAATTGACATTTTAACTTGAACGAACTAGTTAGCAGTAAGGGTCTCAGTCTCAAAGAGGAAAAAAAAACCCGTTGGTCTCTGCTTTTATACCACGTGCCCAGCCGAGACCACCCCTAGGATCACCTCAACTCCACCCATTTTTATGTTAAGGATCTCGTGACGTCACGAATCCCTGGAAACTAGCGTATTGGTAAGCCTACACAAAAACTCAGATAAAACTATTTTGACTAAACATGAGATTTTCGGACATAAACAGTTGTGTATGATCATAATCTAACCCAAAACATCGGTTTTCAACGGGAAAAGTCGGTTTTTGACTGCAGTATCACTTTCAGTCACGGATAGTACCATCAATGTGTTTTATAATTTCCTTTTCCCACCTAATATTAATAATTTCTGTCCAATTATTTCCCATATCTCCTCCAGTGGCTATCATTTTGTTGGTAACGTTTTTAATCCCTCACACCACAGATCTTAGCCTCTGTTATTTCTGCCTCAGCATAACTGTTTCTGTTTGAAACTGTTGATACAAAGTAACTCACGCAGACAGCTTATTTTTACATATCTACACAAATGACCAGTGATTATTTTTATTGTTCATTTTTACACATCTATAGATATGCAAGTGCTGATTTTTACTGAAAAGCACTGAAAATCAATTATTTATATTACCATCAATAGTGAACTGAACCAGAGGGTGTGCCATCTACCCTCATTAACAAAACATTCTGTTCAATAGGTATAATAATGTAGTTTATTAGAAGTTTACACACTGACAGGATCAATCTAAAAAATTTTGAATGTCGTCAGCTATATTGGCTAGGCACTGCTGAGGTTTAGTGTTCCAGAACACTCTGGCATTGAATGCGTTAAGGGCAGTGGTATGTTTATTTTATGTAGACAATGGATTTTACAGCATTAGTTTTACAATGATGACTTTGTGTATAGTCAATTCCAGTATCTTTACTTTGTTTCACTGGCATTCAGCAGACGCCCTTACCCATAGTACCCATACTGCTCATCCTATTCTATGCATTATGCTGCATAAGAACTTCTGCTAAATAAATAAGTGATAACTTAAATGGAATATGTATAAATGAGTATGTGCTTCACAGGAAGTAAAATCCTGGAAAATGGCCTCCTCTTCAAGGAGCTCCTGCAGACACCCAACTTCCGCATCACAGTGGTTGATGACGCAGACACTGTGGAGCTCTGTGGGGCTCTCAAGGTAACACCATCCTCAAATCCCAACCCCCAACATAATGTCTGTTCAATACTGCAGGTAGAAGTGTGGGAAACATGGAAAAGCCTAACCTTGTTATATGTAGTAGTGTTTACATATTCCCTACTGTAGCACAGTGGGCTACAAATGTGAAAATGTGCTGGTGAGTTCAGGTGACCTTAGGGGTGAAAAGAGGCAGCTGCATTATAATGAGCCATTATAGTGCAAGAGGACAGGTTTTTGTGTTCGATTTGAAAAGATCTCAGGAAGGCTGCACAGCTCAACGACAGCGACTGACAACAAGTATCGCTCTTCATAGGAGAAAAATAATGAGGATGTTGCTTATGTTCAACACTTACTCACAGGCCACACAAAACAAGCCCATCCATCTTATGTTTAGTGGAGTGGATAAGCAACCATTTATCATATGAAATGAATTAAATTGTGTAAGCAGGCCAATACAGCGAGTGTCATGTTTCAGTTCTTTTCATTAGTAGATGCTCTTACTCTCTCCCTCTCCACTCCCCCTCCCTGTCTCTCCTTTCAGAAGAGAAGCATTAATATTATTTGTAATGTACTTTGAGTCTTCTTCTCAATGTTGTGGTATAAGACAGCATAGGGGCAGAAAGGCAGGGCAAACAGAAGAAAAGTCTGTCCACTGATGATACTTGCAGTTTGAGAACATCACCTATATGAAATCAGATTCCACCTGATCAGTGAACAGCTGTAGCTGCTGTTCCCTTTGTTTTGGGAGAAACTGTCCTCATGTGATTGGAAAGCCACAGTGTTGAGGAAGCAACGCTGCCGTCTCCTGCTGACTGAGTTGTCTTGACCAGTATCATAAGTCTTATCAAGCCAGGAAGCATGACATTTTTTCCATTACAGTGAAATGAAACTGGGAGCCTTCTCTATAGCTAAAGTGAGCAGAAATGGGAGTACAATGTAAACAGAGCAGATTAATGGACATTGCCATTTTGACATTTTTATGGATATTAGTACAAGATGAACCACTTCACTTTGCTTGTATCATTTTAAAGTGCTTCTTTGTCAATATTTTCTTCAGGTGTCCAGGCCAGAAAATTATGTTTGGCTGAAATAGCCATTTCTGCACACTGTATGATCTAATAACATTCACTAATGGAAGCAGTTTAGAATTCCTGATGAGTCCTGTATAAAATAACCAGTTAATGAGATTGAGGAGCCAGTCCCCCACTTGACATGAACACCTATGGTTTACACCTGTTTCAGCTGGAATGTTAATACAAGATATTTAACATTTTAATCATGTGAAAGGAAAGTCTTCATTTGGTGTTTTATCACATCACCAGCATTGAGATAAACAGGCGGGGCAATAGCAGCCATTTTTTGTTGGGTGAATAAAAATGTGTGCCACAAATTCCAATGCTACCAGCATTTGCTATACCTGACCATATCATAATATGTACCATATAATTGAAACCACCTTGTACATCAGACTAAACGGATGCATGAGATATTATAAATATGTTAACAACCCGACTAACACGTGCTTCAGTCATACCTCTGTGGTGAATGTTTCTGAGATCTTGCTCATCTTTACACCTGTGGGGGTTTTACATTTGCACACTGGAAATACTAGTTTTGCGACTGAATGTAATTCATTCCGACTGACTGGCTTTCCATAGACTAGAGGAGCATTACCTCCCTCAGGCATGAGGGGCTCGGTCCTCGTTGTGTCAGTGCGGACGTTGGAAAGCCTGGAGCTTTAACCAAAATACTTAGTTAAAGCTTGAAAAACGGGTGTCTCTGTGGCATAGCCTGTAAGAGCACCGTCCACATGCTCATTGCGAGCCGCAACGTCGCCAGTTCGAATCTGGCTGCACAACCTTTTCCGCATGTCTCTCCCAGTCTCTCTCGCTCCAGTTCTTCCTGTTTCTATACACTGTGCTGTCCAATAAAGCTGAAAAAGCCCTACAAATATAACTTTAAAAAAATAAATAATCTCCAAAAACACCAAGAGTTGAAAAGTACATTGAAGCAATGGGCATACAGATATTCTGAAAAGTACGCTGATGTGTTCTGAATGGTGTTTGATCATTTAATGTTGACGGTTCTTCAGAGAAGGATAACAGTGTGGTCCTTTCCCACTCTGGTCCTAGCCCCTTAGACAGAAATACCCTAGAACTGACTTTTTATCTCTCCTCTAATACCCCTTTCACACCGAAGCAACAACCCGGGTCATTCCCGTGTTTGCCGTTAGTGTGAAAGAGTCAACCCGCGTTATTCGACCCGGGTACGCGACCCTGCTCTCGACCAGGGAATTATGTCGGACACGGCTCAGGCACAAATAGAAACTAGTTTTGCACATATAATCACTCAAAATTCATTCACTACAATAGTGTGATGAAGAAATGGTGTGTGTGCCCTGTGATGGATTGGCGGTCTGTCCAGGGTGCATTCCTGCCTGTCGCCCAATGCATGCTGGGATAGGCTCCAGCACCCCCCACGACCCTGACCAGGAATAATCGGGTTAGATAATGGATGGATGGATGGAGTGTGATGAAGATGATAACGACTTTAGGGTGGGGATGAATAGCCTAATTGTGGACACTGTAGTTATAGAAAGGATAGGTTTATACATCGACATATCTTCAGTGGATCAACAGTTGTTTCCAACGAAATCGCCTTTCATTCAATATATGGCAAACAAACCAGACAAATTTGGCATTGGTTAAAGTTTTGGTTAGCTGCAGATGTGGAAACTAAATACATGCTCACACCAGCAAAGCTGTGCATTTTTAATAGGTAAGCAGTAAGCAGAGAGAGACAGTGCATGTTTAAAAGCGTAACCTCCTCTAAATAGAGCAGGGAAGGGAGAAGCATAGGCTTCTGAATTCATTATCACTGAAGACTTTAATGTTATGACTTTAAAAAGTCTTGCACTTTGTATTTCTTTAGCTAATTTCCATTTTGTGTTTTGCACATTTAGCTTTTCTCAATGTGTCTGTAATAGGCTATGCCTTGATACATTTTCCCCTTACAAAACCGTTATAGCCTACTTCAGAAATAAAATTGTAGAAATTAACTCGGTTGTGTCATTCTTTAAGAAAATAGTTTTGCAATATATGGTTTCACAGCCTTTTTGTTAAGTCTTTATTTGAAATATGCGTTTCAATAACAGTCCAATAACTTAACAAATCTCCAATATAAAAAAAAGTCTGCTTTTAATAGAGTCGCAAGGCGACAACCCTGTTCAGCAGGGACGTATACGGAAGTAAACTTGCGGACCCGGGTCTTGGTGTGAATGGCGACAACCCGGGACCATAGTGCAGTGTGAATGGGTCATACGCGGGTCGAACCCGTGTTCAATATCCTGTGTCATTCCCCAGTCTTCAGTCTTGTGCGTGAAAGGGGTATTGGAGCCTCTTAGCAGTCCAGTGCTACTTCAGTCCCCAACACTCATGGCACTTGGCCTCCTAGTGAATTAGCTGTCTGTGTCCTCATCTAATTAGTGCACATAATGGATCTGGTGATCATTTCCAATTAGCCTGTGAGGAGAGCTGTAGGGTGTGAGGGTGTGCTGGGCAAGGGCGTGCCTGATAAACATGCTGTTTGTCCCTTCCCTCTCTGGCATTGGGCAGAACATTGTGGCGGTGGGGGCGGGGTTTTGTGATGGTCTGCGGTGCGGGGACAACACCAAGGCGGCAGTGATCCGGCTGGGCTTGATGGAGATGATCGCTTTCGCCAAGCTGTTCTGTAAAGACGGCACGGTGTCATCCGCCACCTTCCTGGAGAGCTGCGGCGTCGCCGACCTCATCACCACCTGCTACGGCGGCCGCAACCGCCGCGTTGCCGAGGCCTTCGCCAAGACCGGGAAGGTAGGTTTGCCACTTTTATACCAGGAACTCTGCCAGCAAAGATGTAGCAGCATGAGTTAAACACTCAAGGGTTCATAGCTCTGTTTACATGCAGACAGCAGCAACTTAGGAACTATTACTCACTATTAAGCACTGTGTGGCAGAAGGGATGTCCTGTATTTGACTTCTGTGGATGATTAAATGAATGTGTGCTGATGGCAAAGCCCATTCCTAGCCTTGAAAAGGCCTGCACTATGCCTCTCACAGTCTATCTGTCTCTGCAGGACAAATGGCCACAGAAATGGGTCATTTCACAGCTTTGTAACAGGTAGAGTAATGAGTGCACAGGTATTTTATGTCTAGCATGAATGGGAAGTTTAGAGGTGCCCTCTTCTGGTCAGAGTGAGGTTTTTTTCCTTGTCAAATATACAGTGCCAGAATCATATTGCATTCACTTACCTACAAATCATTCTTTCATTGTCCTACCGAAAACATGGAAAGGCTTATAAAGGGTGATGTAAGGTTCATCAGGGGCTTTGAGAAATGTGGGTGGATTTGGGATGTATGTGCCTTCCACTCCCCTTCAGAGCATTGAGGAGCTGGAGAAGGAGATGCTGAATGGTCAAAAGCTTCAGGGTCCAGCCACATCAGCAGAAGTTTATCACATCCTCAAACAGAAGGACCTAGTGGAGAAGTAAGTACTGTGTGTGTGTGCGTGTGTGCGTGCGCATGTGCGCGTGTGTGTGTGTACCATGCAATGCTGGAACAATCAGTATACTTTTCTGATCCATTCAACCTGTCTTCATGTCATATCAGGTTCCCACTGTTCACTGCCGTGTACCAGATCTGTTTTGAGGAGAAGCCAGTCCAGCAAATAATCACCTGCCTCCAGAGCCACCCGGAGCACATGTAAACATGCCCTTCCTCTTAGGCCCACATCGTCATCCCTTGCCCCCTTCCGCATTTCTCAACTTAAAAACGGCCAATGCCTGACCATGATGCCCCTTACAACGATGCATCTTTATGCTGTTATTTGCCAGGCCATCACCAAAAATAAGAATTTATTCTTAATTTACCTGCCTGGTTAAATAAAAAAGTAATAAAAAAATGTATAATTTCCCATTACAGCACATACAAAATCAGTTCACATGTATAGCACCAGACAGACGGAATATGCCCAGAGAACATGGGCCTCTAAGAAACAGCTGCAAAGCTTGGTATCTTCACACAAACTTTTTTTTGTGACCTGTGTTATGCAGACCAGTCAACAACTATCATAACCTTAGTACACATGACCAAGGCACTACAGGTGGATGTGGCCTGTTTGCTCGCTCCAGTTATGCATCATGATTCTGTGCCATTACTTCAGCTGACAGGATGACTGCCATGGACACTAATCTAGTTTTTATTTCCCGTTTCCAGTATTTGCGCAATATTTCTGCTAGAATGCAAACATCCACATTTCAGCTTTAATAAAAACCCTTCTTTTGACATGCCACAAATACCTCTAAATTGTCTGTGACAAAATGCAGACTTTGACAGTACTTAAGTTTTCTTAAAACACATTGCAGGTAAAATTAAAAATACTGTAACAATAGTTGTAGTTATATTTGGGATAAGGTGTGGGCAGGAATTTTGGATGCAGCTCTTGACCTTTCTAGGTTTTATAAGATTTTATCTGAAAGTTTGTGTTTTTAAAACAGCTTAATATTTCCTTTGTACTATAGTACTTTAATACACAAAACACATCTTTTTATGACCATAAAACTATTTTCTTTTTGTTTTGACCACACAAAAGGCATCTCAAACGCAAGTCTCAAAGGGCTGCATTATCTATAGGTTTTGTGTGTGTTTTTGCACTTAAGTCATTTATTGGTCAAAAATGTTGTTTCCAAGGCTTAAATTGTCTCCTGGTCGGGAAGCAAAGTACAAAGACCAACACACTGTGGCCCTCTAGAACCGGATTTTAAAATCCTTGCCTCAGAACTTGTGTCTGACCCTTCAGAGGAATTCAGCTGTGTTACTGTAATCTTTATAAAGGATGGATGTATTGGATGTAGTGCTACCCATACGTTTCATTCTCAAACATTCCATGAATTTTCAATTTACTAAAAATTTAACCAGGTTTCTATAATAACAAAACTATTGTGCGTTCAGTGTTTCCCCTACCGTTATCTCCGCCCGGCCAAACTCACGTGCCGCCCGGCTTGAACAAGAGGGAAAATAAATAATTTTAATGAAAAAAAAATTTTTTTTTTAATGTACCTGCAATATTTCCCTTACCGCAGAATGCGGGAATGATCAAAATAGCATCGGGAAAAACCCTTGCCAAAACAGCTTCGGTTTCCCGTTAGGCCTATTCAAATTTTCAATGGCAGCGCTATTATGAGGGTGTAATTATAGTTTCCGCCTCTACGCAAAATGGCGCACTTTCACCGCCCGGCCTGAAAAAAAATCTAGGGGAAACACTGGCGTTACCTCTTTACTTTTTACTTCTCAGTAGCAGTATAGGAATTAAAGTATTTTTTAAATGAAGTTTAAAAGCCTGTTATCCATGCTATATTTAAAATATTTAATTGCTATTTTTCTATAAGCATTGCCAAGTGCTGCAGTTGAAAGTTTTTACGATATTTGTGATTCCAGCATTAATAACAGGAATAATAAAAAAAAGGGAATGGTATTATAATTTTATATGCACTATGGCAACATACAGAATTTACTAGTGGAAAATTCAGTACTTCTACTTTCCGATTATTTCCATTGTCTTGGTTGACATGACATATACTTGTTTGGCAGCAACTGTGTCCATTATCACAATTTAGTTATTGTAAAACTATGGCCTTGTGTCATACTTTTTTTTCATAGTACATAGTATACATACCATTACCTTGTAGAAATGCTTGGTTATGTATTTAGTTTTTAAATAAGTAGGAACTGGGTAGTAACTCCAATATTGTTAGCCAAGCCATTAAAATAGTACACTACATTTTTGTTTGTATTGTTTTTAATAGATTAGTGACTGAGAGTACATGTATGGCTTTTATCAGTAAATTATCAAGATGCTTTGAAACAGAAATCATAGAAGTAGTTGTAGGTGCTTCATGTGAACATTCCTGTTTTAGACATGGATTGTCCTCTTATTTCAGTGCACAAGATTAAAAACTTAAGGTGTATAGATGTATTATAATGTATTCAGTGTCTACATTTGTAAAACATCCACATTCAGCTTTTTTCTGTTAAGATGACTTAAAATTAATTCCAGCATACTGACTTCACCATTGAAATGCATAGCAGCACAAAACACCGCTGAGGAAGGCAGTATGCTGAAAGGATTGAATCTTCAGCCACCTAACCCAAAAAACTGTGTTACTCAGGGGTAGAATTACTTTACATTCAAGTGCGTTTTTAAGTTCTTGTACAACGCTTAACTTGGCAGTGCCTGATGGAAAGTGAAATTGTTTTGTTCAGTTAGACAAAGCACACTGAGTCTTGTGTATTTGAATTATGTATTGAATAGTCTGACCACTTTATACAATCTCTGAACAGTATAGAAATATTTAAAATGAAACTACTATGTTGTGAGCCTGGAAAACATAAATGTATTATTGTTACATTTATTTCATGTTTGATTTGTAAGTTTGGTTGGGATGTTTTGTTTCTATACTTGAGTTTAAGTTGATACAATTCCTAATTTTCGGTTGCATCTGTTTAAATGTGTTCTAAAGTAACTTCCCACAGACCTTATCATCACAGACAACCTGGAGGCAGAAATCTGCTCTTTTCAGAATTGTAAACGCCTTCACAGGACACGGGAGTCTATCAGTACCACATTACTGCATGTCAGTCAGTGAAGTACATCATGTTGGTTGTCACTTAATGCTGCCTTTTTTTTAAATATCTAAGTTTTCCTGTGTTCAGGGTGTGGGACCTGTGTATTGCTTTCAACATATCAAGGGGAGCAAATTGTAGGTTAAAGAGTGAAAGGTGTAATAAAATATCACATTTCTCCTTCAGATGGTCAATGTCTCTTCTTTTCACAGCGGAGCTGCTGCCAAGTGGCTGTAATGTCTGCAAAGCGCACACCTTTGAAGTGTTAGGAATGTTAAAATGCAAAAGATTAACTAAATGTTCTAAACTGTTGATTTTTAAATTAAAACAGGGTAACATTTTACTTCATATAGTTACGTGGGTGGCACTGCACAACAATGACCACAAGTTATGCAGCTAATGTTGTTCTCCAAAAATGCTGTAATCAGCAAATTCAAGAAATGATGTAAACTCAGTCTAACTGAAACACTGGTAAGGCTACTGTGAATGTTAGTTACACAGCTGCATTTCCAGACAAGTCAACATAATTACATGATTGAATAAATCCATAATACCAGTGAAAGGATGAATTGGAGCACGCATATCACCTCTGTACAGGTCTGAAAGCCTGCCCACGCTCTTAATATCAGAACCTTTCATTCATCACTAACAGAATGCATGTTTTTTTGGGACATTAATCAAATCACTGTTTATTCATGACAACGGCACACTAGTCACACCACAGTATATACAAAAAGCATGGTACACACACACAACATAGCCCACACCCTCTGGATTAAAAACTAACACTAATTTGAAGAGAATTGTTTAAAACACTTAAACATGTCAGAACTGGCTCCTTTGTAGAAGCTTTATCACATATGAGTATAGAGATGAGTATAGAGATATCTGATACGGTGAAATGCAGTAGTAAGAATACGAAAAGGCATAGGGTACAGTATATACAGTGAGCTCCATAATTCATTGGACAATGACACATTTTTTGTTATTTTGGTTCTGTACTCTATCACTTGAGTTTGAAAGGATACAATGACAATGGGGTTGAAGTGCAGACTGTCAGCACTTCTCCCCGTTTACTGTACTTTACCTCTAAGAAGAACTGGAAGTTTCCTCTATTCAGGCCCCAATAAAAAAAAAAAACTATGCTGAGATACCAACAGCCCACTTTTTTCCCCCCACTTTCTTGTGCGAAATGTGAAAGGTTTTCAGCTGTTCCACCCGCCCTGTGACACTGGCCACTGTCAGAAGGACTGGGGGGTGGGGGGCAGGCGCATTAGGGCCAATAGCTCCAGCGAATTGGGAGCAATTTGTCAATCTCCAACCTGGACCTGTGGGGTTATTCAACATTTCCCTCATTTTGATTATTTGATCGTTTTGAGGGGTGTTAAAAGGTGAGAGGGGTTTCGGGGTGGCGGGCTCACACCATACCCAAGCTCTTTTATGAGGTCCGGTGAGTCACCCCCCGCCATCGCAGCACAAATTAGCCACAGGTATTCCCCACAGGTACAGTCCAATGAATTATGGTGCTCACTGTGTATGTATGTATGTATGTATATATATATATATATATATATATATATATATATATATACACACATTGCATGCTTCCTGTTGCGAATGTCAGATGAATCAAATGAGTGATCATCATCCCACAGTATGAACACAGATCATTCATGTAGTTGTAATCATTATTACCATTCCAGTAATTTAGGTCTTGTATACTATAAAGAGCACCTTACCCAACAAGGTTGACAATGGCAAACTTAAAATTTGACGCTTGGTTTACTGCCCTTACTCAAGTCTCAACCTACTTATTCTTGTAATAAGATGTTTAGGATGTACAACAGCCACAGTCAGTCACTTTAATTATTCTTCTGAGTAATGTACAGTACCAGCATTATACCAGGTAACATCGTATACATTTAAAGATGCGTGTCCCTAATCTAATTAATAACATTTGAAAGACAGAAAATGTGTTGTACTAAGTCTAAATGATCTAGTATTCCTTGTATAATCCTGATTTATGATGTTAAATGTATAAACAAACCTTAAACAAAATGAAATACAAAATACCTTCCCCATAAGAGGATTTTTTCCCTTTCAGGTTTTTTTTTTTTTAGTGCACCTATTTCCAAGGCCACTGGTCTAATGATACCATTTCTGGTCTAGTGATACTAATCAATTTCAAGGGGAAGAAATATGTTTTTTTTGTTTCTGTGCTATTGCATTTACCGTATTGATCCTCTATGGCCTGCCTCATCACCATGCAGAGAAGCAGGCCAAAGCTGACAGCAAAGGGCAGAGAGGTGTGCAGGTTTAAAGACTTCACTCAGAGGGGCTCCTGGATGTCACCTCAGTTGGGGGGGGAAAAAAGAAGCCCTTTTTTCTGATTATTAGGAGATGAGGCAGAAAACACGATTTACCCAATTCATTCAGCCTCATTACAAGTCAAACGTGGAAACCTTCCATACCACTTTCAACAATGAGCCATTTTTTTCCCTTGAATAATGTGCACCCCTACTCCCAATATCCCAGCCTCCCTTCCCAGCGAAGTTCTCGACAGCATCACTGCAGTGCTCTGTCACCAATACCACCCTTTCCTGTAAACCCTCTGAATTTAGTCCTCATCATCATCTTCCTCATCCTCCTCGTCATCATCATCTTCATCATCATTATCGTCACCAAAGGACAGAAGACTGCTGTTTTTAACCTTCTTCCCTTCATTCTCCTCTTTCCCCTTTTGACTCTCCTTCTCCTTCTCCTTCTCCTTCTCCTCCTCCTCCTCCTCCTCCTCCTCCTGCTGCTGCTGCTGCTGCTGCTGCTTCCTCTTCTTGCTGGAGCTGGCTGTGATGCCCTGGAACTTCTCTGAAGAGCGCTTCTCTGGCTTCTTGAAAATTATTTTGCCTTCTGCTGCTGGTTTCCCTTCTGCAATTAAAGTAAATCGGTAAGTTCAGACAAATCCAGCACGATGACAAAAGGTTCCAACTTCCAGGCAAGAACAGCAATGTGGGTGAGCCTTTTTAATTGTCAAGATTTCATCAGGCGAATGCCTCTACAGACGAAATGTGCAAAGAAAACATAGAGCTGGGGACTTTACATAATATTAGCACGAGGTGGGAAAAGGGACTTGCCTGATTTTGAATCTTTAATTTTTCCTTTTATCTTTTGGACCTCTTCTGCACTTAGATGGCCCTTCTTCAGAACAACCACTTGCGGCTTCTCATCCTCACGGTCACTGTCGCCGCTATCGTCGTCGAACTTGGGCAATTCCTCTCTCTAGCATGTGAACATATATAACGTTACATTTATATATATATATATATATATATATATATAGCTCGTTACTGCCTTGAAAATTGTCAAAATGACACGAGAACTGTTGCAGGTATCAGGAACAGTGATGGACTAACATTACTAAATATTAAGCGTCACAGGTAGCCTAACGTTGTCATAAAATTTTTCCTCCTTGAACTGTATCTCAGTGGCGCTGCCTGTAGAGGTACCTAGCTAGACTTTCCCGTAGCTTTTTGCAATCCACGACGTTGCACGTTCGAAACCGACCTTTTTTTTTTTTGCATTAGTGTACTCTCTCCAATTCCTCTCTTCTCTAGGCTGTCCAATAAATATGAAAAGCTTTTACACTTATTTTAAGAAAGTATACTCTATCAGAGTAGGCTACTTATAAACATATGTAGGGTCCACCTTGTTCCCTCAACATACAATTGTTTTATCAAGTAGTAGGCTAGCTAGCTATAATTTGATATCATGAAATACACCCCAGCATCACTGGGTCATAGAATACAGGGGAGAACCCCAACAGTGCATATTATTAGGCACTCAAATCACTACAGACTAAATAGGCCTAATACTAAACAAATACAAAAACGCGTAGGTTATAGAAAACTAAGAGGAATGGGAGCGAGTCATGCGGCAAAAGGTCAGATTCGAACATAAAACTAAGAAAGATCACGGACGGAGCAGCGCTACCTACTCACTGAGCCACAGAGACACACTGCAGAAAGGCTGATTTCGGCGTGTATTAAAATAAATAATACTTCGAAATGTATACTTACAGCAAAAAAAGCCTATTAAAAATGGGCCTGGGTAAAAGCCGGAATTGAACGGCGGAATGAAGCTCGGAATGGCCAATAGTGCTCAAATATTCATTATATTCAAATCCTCTCCAACAGGCTTTTTCCATTAAAATATAATTTTGATCAACTTATAACTGAATCATCAAGGATTGAATATACTCATTTTAAAGAAGAAAATCTCCCAATTCGCTGAAAACCTTATCTTGATGTCTTATTCCAAAAGGGTGATGAGGGGCTCTGAAACATGTCTGGTAATGCTATTAGTTTTGATCAATTTCTCATATATTTCAAATTTATATTTAATGGAAATTCCGTGCTCAAATGAAACAACATATGATGCCCATTCAGAAACTGTTAAGATTGTATTGATGCGCATTCCACAGCGAGTGCTGCAAGCATTTGAACTGAGGTGGCCTTTTTGGCACAGAGCACTATTGGCCATTCCGAGCTTCATTCCGCCGTTCAATTCCGGCTTTTACCCAGGCCCATTAAAAATAGTGAACTGGTAGGCCTAGTCTAGTGTAAGCCACTGGATATCTTTAGCTTACTATTGAGTTTTATGAACTAAAAAGTGCCCCGTTTCGTTCAGACAGTTACCATAGCCATAGGTTAGGCTATGTGTAGCCTACGGTTTTTATTTTTATTTTTTAAAGGGTTTCCGCGCTGTTATGGTTTTGAAAGCTCCGCGCTATGATGCGTCTTTGGAAAAACTGGTATGCAGTAACAGCATAGCCTTTTTTTTTTTTTTGTTTGTTTTCAAAGAGGGCATTTCCCGATATAATAGCTGACTTGTGGCGAAAGTGCTGCCGTGGTGATAGATTTACGTTAACATCTGTCTGAGAATGTAACGTTAAACAAGTCGTCGATTTTCACGGTAAGAAGAAATTTTATGACAAGGTTAGCTAGCACACTTTGTGGCTAATAGAGTAGCGGTAGCTATATTAAGCGAAATTAAATTTGAACCCCTTACCAGGTAGCACTACTGCAACTAAAATTGACTGAATTGTCTAACCAATATCAACAAAAAATGTTTGATGTTGATGTTCGGTATGTACCGTTAGCTAGCTAGGTAACTAATGTTGATTCCTTTTGTGGTGGCTAACACATTCACTAGCTAGCTATTTAACGTTACGTACCTTGGTATCGACAGTTGGTCCCTCTTTGAATCCAACATCATTCTTAAATTTTCGTAGAAAGGAAGGTTCTGCTGGCTTTATCCATGAAACGTTGGTCTTTTTGCTCATTGTATGGCTTTTGTCTAATCAATTAGCCTAGCTAAATATTGAAAACCTTCAGTCAAATTTCGTACTCGGCTTGGCCTTCGGCTAAAAGTATAACGTCATCATTGTGCGCCCCTAATTTAACCAATTACAGTGCAAGTTGAGAATTGTTTCCATTGCTTTCTTGTTATGAGAAAATAATATTAAATCTTTATGAAGGACATTGAACTTTCATATAAAGTTCAGTGTTCTTCATAAAGATAATAAATAATTGTTTGTCATTTGAAAATATCTGATTGTGCATATATTTGTGTATATATTTTCAAATGATATAAAGTAAAATAAGATTAATTGAGAAAAAAATATTTTCAAGACTGTTGTAGTGCGTAAAGCCAAGAATGACATTTTCGTATTTTAAGACACTATCTTCATACAAATGATCAATAAGTATACGGTGAGAATATGCATGTTGCCAAACTAAATGGGCCAATGTTTCTGGATGTTCTCCACAAAAAGAGCAATAAACATCTATGTCTTTTTTCAACTTCTTACAGATGTTTTTGGTGGCGTTACATTTATGAATAATCTTGTGGCTCACGTCTTTTACTTTATTCAATACTAAAAACTTATTTTACAGAGACGATACTTGTTTTCTTATAGATCAATGAAACCAAATATTTTTAGGGCTGATTTGTACATTATTATTGTGATGTAAAGAGGAGAAACTAATTTTTCCAGACGGTGTCATTTCATCTTCCATGTGCACTCTACAATGACTTCTCTTGTTTACTGAGTGCCTGTGATGTGTCTGAGCCAGCTACACCTGTTTCATAAAATGTACAGTCTGAAAAGACGATGCAACATGCTAACATGTGTCCTCCCAACCTGAAGGAACATGTAGCAGTAATGGGATGGGGCTAACGTGAGAAGTTATGCACATGTACCTACCTCTATGCAAGACACAAGACAGTATGTATATATATGTGTGTGTGTGTGTGTGTGTGTGTGTGTGTGTGTGTGTGTGTGTGTGTGTGTGTGTGTGAGAGAGAGAGAGAGAGAGAGAGAGAGAGAGAGAGAGAGAGAGAGAGAGAGAGAGAGAGAGAGAGAGAGAAAATAGTCTGCCTGAAGGACAGATCTTTCCTCAGGGACATTTCACAATAGGTCATTTTTTATTAGCTCATTCATTTAATTTCTGTGCAGTCTCCTTCATTTCACCTTCATATCAAATTAGGCTATTTCTCTCAGATACCTATGTAGACAACTATAGTAAGTTCATAATTGTCATCCTTTGTCACAAATTGTCACCTTTTGATGATGGTCAATGATCCGGTTTAATTTTATTTTTAAATAGCCATCTCAAAAATAACTTGCATTTTGAAGGTATTACATATCTAGCAAAAAGGCTTCCCGTTTCCCAAAAAATTCGCCAACATTTCCCATTTTGATGATATCAGACCATTTCATCATTTTTCATAGAAGAAGAAAAGTTTAAAAATAGCGTCTGGAAAGAAACAGCATCTCCCACAATCCCTCCTTACGTAAGGTCCCACCTCTGGCGCAGAGCGTTTTGATTGGTGTATGTGCCGAGCGGCTATAGGTAGGAAGTACATCTTACTTGCATACATATAGCACAGAAATGTGATGCATTAGGTTTTGTTAGTTAGATAATTGTATTGCCTTCGTACCACTTCGAAGATGTTCCCTGGTGTTTTCTATGCACTCCTGGCGGGTTTCCTCGGAGCCGTCGCATCTTCATCAGCAAAACTGTCCCTCGGAGCCGATTACCTTAAAGGGGTGTGTGAGACCGGCCTGAAAACATGGGGAGGAGAGGAGAGAAAATTTAGACAAGCGGACGAAACTACAGCTTGTGACTGGGTGAGGCATCGCTGCAGAATCGGCTACTTGAATAATTAACAGTGTAGGGCTCGGGCGGCCGTGAATAATGCAAGTCCATTTTCTTTGAGTCCTCGCCGCTTAAGTAGCTGGTGACGCAACGTAACTTCAACATTCTCCACTTCTGCGCGAGAGCACGCTGCGTTCTGCT